>JAODAL010030195.1:0-50349 GCA_025379985.1 Phyllomedusa bahiana | reverse complement strand
TATAGGTTTTAAAATTTTTTGCCCCTATAAAATAACGGCGGTGCTAAAAAATTGCTGTATTCAAATTAAGTGGGGTCCCTAAATGATCAAAGCTGGACTGCCCCAAAATGAAATAAACACCTATTGAAATGTATACGGATAATATGGGTTTTTTTTGCACCTATAAATACTCGGCGGTGACTAAAAAATTTTGTTTAAAAATTTTAAAGTGAAAAGGTCCCTAATGAACAAAGCTGTAGTGCGCCAAAAGTGAAAAAAACACCTATCTGAAATGTTGGATAAAAAAATTTGGGTTTTGCACCAAACAAATACCCGGCGGTGACTACAAAATTGCTGTATTAAAATTTTAAAGTGCAAGGTCCCTCAAGAACAAGCGGGACTGCGCCAAAATGAAAAAAAAACCCCTTCTGAAATGTATATGGAAATAAAAGGGTTTTTTGCACCTATAAAACATGCGGTGACTACAAAAATGCTTTTAAATTTTTTAAAGTGCAAGGTGCCTCAAAAAAAAAAAGCGGGGCTGCGCCAAAGTGAAAAAAACCTATCTGAAATGTTTAGGGAAATAAAATTTGAGTTTTGCCCCTTTTTCAAATACCCCTGCAGTTACTAAAAGACTTACCCTAAAATTATTTCAGGGCACAACATCAATTTATTTCAACAAAAAATGTTAAATTTAAAAAACCCTTTTTCCAATGCAGGGCTAAACAAAGTCTGCGTGCAAAAATATCCACCCCCCTTTAAAACCCCTTTCTGTCTGTGTTCGCCCGCAGCCCCCCCCCCACCCCCTCCCCCCCGATGTCAGGGTAGATGCTCCTTTTAAAATTTTGCCTAAGTTTTCTAAAATCTGCAAATCTCTAAACTACCTAAGTTCTAATGTTCACAGCTAAAAACTAGCTTTCTGTGTGAACAAATAAAAACGTTTGCTGAGCGGTTTTAAACAGAGCCGAGCAACGTCCTTCTTTTGATACACAGAAAACATGAGGGAGAAAAAGGAAGGGGTTCAAAGTTTTAAAAAAGGGGTATGTGATTTTTCCAGCCAATCGCAACCAACACATCCAGTCATGACTGACACCCCGCTCACCCTGCTTGTTCGAAGTGATTTGTGGCCGCCCAAAAAGAAGGAAGCCTGAAAATGGCGCGAATTAATGATTTTGCGCGGTTTTTAACCCAAATTATCGGTATCGAAACAATCCCCAAACCCATAAAAACCGTGCTGATTTCAACTTTGTCGATAATAATCGCTCAACACTAATTATAACCTATGGAGAAATATTGACCAATCAAATTCAAAGGTGGGACAGTTCAAAATACTGTAAAAATGCAGAAAAGAGCTGATTGGTTGAGCTAGCAGGGGCTTGGCTATCTCGGCCAATCAGAGCGTGAGCTACTTGTCAATAAAGAGATCGGGGCAATGAAATCTCGGCTCTCAGCGCCGTGCGGCATGGAGTATGATTAAAAAAATTGTTTTTATTAGGTGTCAAATATTATCTGAAAAAGAGCTGAAACCTTCTATAAACATAAATCAATCAAATCCCTAACAATGCGTTTGACGCCGAGACCGGCGCTACATCAGGAATTGGGATATTAGAAATTGCCGGGAAATACAGTCATTCAAATTCTTTAAGCTCTTCTCATTGGTCGGCAGAAACCAACCAATCAGAATAGGAGCGACAGTGAACCATTATAAGCTATGGAGAAGTATGGACCAATCAAATGAAAAGGCGGACAGTTCAAAATACAGTAAAAAAGGCAGAAAAGAGCTGATTGGTTGAGCCCAGGCGGCAGATATGAATCCACCAATCATATATAGTGTGTCTATTTTGAATGGAGAAAGAAGGGCGCGATAGAAGGGTGCCCTAAAAGTTATTACTGTCTATGGGAAATATTCTAGTACTGTGATTGGTTGGGGGAAGAGGGGCTCGTCCTGCTTAGCCAGTCAGCAGCTGAGCTACCTTCTCATAGAGTTCTATGGGGAAAAGAAATGCAGAGCGAGCTCTGTTTGTGATTAGCTAAGTTAAAAGAGGCGCAATTTTTTGGACCAATCGGAGAGCGAGCGACGCTCTTATGGGTTTTCTAATGCATTCTGTAATAAAACTGTACGTGCCCGAAATAAAATGATAATACTCCCGAAGTTGTACCGATCTGTATATAAAAGGAACAATAATATGGGGGTAACGAGAAAATGTTTTTTTTTAATTCAATAAATTCCTTTTTATTTCTTTACACCCATACTATTGATCGTTGGCTAACGAAAATAAAGAAATAAAAATGAATTTATTGAATTAATATTTTTTTTATATTTTTTTTAATTAATATTCAACCAATCAGCTCTTTTCTGCCTTTGTTACTGTATTTTGAACTGTCCCGCCTTTTCATTTGATTGGTCCATACTTCTCCATAGCTTATAATGGTTCACTGTCGCTCCTATTCTGATTGGTTGGTTTCTGCCGACCAATGAGAAAAGCTTAAAGAATTTGAATTACTGTATTTCCCGGCAATTTCGAATATCCCAATTCCGGATGTAGCGCCGGTCTCGGCGACAAACGCGTTGTTAGGGATTTTATTTATGTTTGTTTATAGAAGGTTTCAGCTCTTTTTCAGATAATATTTTACACTTAATAAAACGATTTATTTACTAATACTCCATGCCTCACGGCGCTGAGATTTCAGTGCCCCCATCTCTCCATAGACTATAATGGGAGAATGTAGCTCGTGCTCTGATTGTCCGGGATTGCCAAGCCCCCGCTAGTTCAACCAATCAGCGCTTTTCTGCATTTTTACTGTATTTTGAACTGTCCCGCCTTTGAATTTGATTGGTCAATACTTCCACATAGGTTTTAATGGGTCCCTGTCGCTCCTATTCTGATTGGCCTGGATTGCCAAGCCCCTGCTAGCTCAACCAATCAGCTCTTTCCTGCATTTTTACTGTATTTTGAACTGTCCCGCCTTTGATTTTGATTGGTCCATACTTCTCCATATGTTTTAATGGGTCACTGTCGCTCCTATTCTGATTGGCTGGTTTCTGCGCTTACAGAATTTGAATTACTGTATTTCCCGGCAATTTTCAATATCCAAATTCCCGATGTAGCGCCGTTCTAGATTTTTGGAAAGTGGTTTTATTTATGTATTTTTTTTGTAGGTTTGAGCTCTATTTCAGAGAATGTTTTACGCCTTTATAAAGGCGATTTTTTGATTCATACTCCATGCCACATGGACAACTTTAATGATTTCTCGTTGTTTTCCAGCCTGTCATGTTAGGCGCAGTCCCGCACTGCGCCTAGGTCCCGCACTGCGCCTCACACACTGGCGAGACGCGGTGGACTTTTCCCCGCATGTATGAGCACACCTCCTCGGATGGCGAATATGAGGCGCAGTCCCGCACTGCGCCTAAGTCCCCGCACTGCGCCTCACACACTGACAAGGCGCGGCGGACTTTACATGGTATGTATGAGCGCACCTTGGCACCGACATAAATCAGGCGCAAATTTCGCCAGAAAACTGGCGGAAACATGCGCTCTGACGTGGCGAGATTCATACATGTCGCCCAGGGTGTCTGTATTTTTTGGTCCTATATACTCCTAAATTACATCTGATTGTTCGGTACGGTATTTTATACACAAGACTTAATTTAACTTCTTGATTGTGGGGTAATTTGGACTAAAATAGAGGGTATCTGTATTTTTTGGTCCTATATACGCCTAAATTACATCTGGTTGTTCTGTACGGTATTTAATACACAAGACTTAATTTAACTTCTTGATTGTTGGGTAATTTGGACAAAAATACAGGGTGTCTGTATTATTTGGTCCTATATACGCCTAAATTACATCTGGTTGTTCTGCATGGGCGTAACTATCGGGGTAGCAGACGTAGCAGCTGCCCCAGGACCCGTGCCCTTAGGGGGCCCGGCAGCAGCTAACACGTCTGCTACCTCGGTAATTCGGCTCCTGCGCCTGCCGGCAGTGAACATTCTAGTTCACTGCCGGCGGACACGGAGCTGCGGGGCCCAGCGCTTCCTACCTCTGAATGCCCGGGGCCTCCGGCCCGAGCGCTCAAAGGCAGGACTGGCCGGTATTAGCAGAGCAGAGCGGCTCCACTCTGCTAATCAGCCTGCGCCGGCCCACAGTGCCGGTCTATATCTAGCCCCTATAGCCCTGCCTGCCTATATATTGAACCCTATAACCCTGTCTGCTTATATCTAGCCCCTATGTCAAGTCGGTAATGAGAGAAGTAGTGTGAGAAGAAAAAAAGAGAATGTGAGAAGAAAGAAGGAGAATGTGATAAGAAAGAAGGAGAAGGTGAGAAGAAGGAAAGAAGAAGGTGAGAAGAAGAAAGAAGGAAAGAAGAAAGTGAGAAGAAGAAAGAAGGAAAGAAGAAGGTGAGAAGAATAAAGAAGAAGGAAAGAATAGAGAGGAACAAGAAGAGAAGAACCAAGGACAAGATGCATTGAATCCAGGTGTTAACCTGTTGAGACAATCTCAAACAACTCGAACAAGCCCGAAGGAAAGGAAAGTGGGGAGGAATTGGGAGCAGAGATACACCAAGATAGATTCTAGAGGAAAGACAATAGACTTTGTTTACCAAGGGCATTATACCCAGCTGTAGTACAATGGGCTCATGATACTACCCACAGATGAACTAGCCAGATGATTTCTTCAATCAACAAGATATACCTAGCACCCAGAATCTTCATTTCCCACGGAAAGTAACTATGCTAGAAGTTGTGAAATATGCAATACTTGGAACCCAGGAGGACTGATGCCAACACCAAAGGAAGCATTTGGTAAAACACTATATCCTATCCAGCGGATCCAGATTAAAAACACATTGAATTTCCCAAGAGTGGAAAATGAAAGTATTTTTCTAGTGGTGGTGGATATGTTCTCAGGGGGCCTGAAGTTTACCCAGTTACCAAAAATGACTGCCAGAATCCCCCGTGAAGAAACTATTGACTGAGTTGATATGCAGATTTGGGATCCCTGAGGTTATTAAATCTGACCAAGGACCTGCCTTCACTGCAGAAGTAACGAAAGTAACTAAAGTAACGAAAGTAACGAATCCAGCAGGAAAAGTGGAAAGAATGAACGCATTCTGAAGAACAAAATTCTGAAGGCTAGCAAATAAACATCTCTTCCCTGGCCCGAGATCCTACCCATTACACTCTATTCTGTCAGAAATACCCCCAGACAGCCCCACTGGTCTCACTCCTCAGGAGATAGTATTCTCAGGCCCACCCAGATTAAGGAGGTTTCACACATAGTAGTTGAGTGCAGGGAATGATAGCCTTGTAAAATATGTTATAAATCTGTGTAATGAATTGAAACTAATCCATGCCATAGTGTTTCTCCTCCATTCCAGATCCAGACTCTGATTAAAGCTACATCCTGGTGACTTTGTGTGGGTGCAGAAACACGTCAGAGGATCTCCGGAGCCCAGATTTGACCATCCCAAGTACTCCTGATGTCCCAACCTCAATGAAACTTGAAGGAAGACCCACCTGGGTGCATGCTTCACACCGCAAGAAAGTGACTGCGACCAATAAGTCATCATGAACCTTCCCTTATCCTTTCTAAGTTGTCTAGTCTGGATGTGTGTAAAAATGCAAGAGGGCCAACCAAGGGGGTCCCTGATGAATTCAAAGCTAGGGATCAGGTCAAAGCAAGGTTTGAATCATTTTCCCCCAGATAACAATAAAAAAAAGTATGGACGGGTAAATTAATCATTATAATCAACAAGTTTGATAATTACACCCAGAAGCCTAAAAGGTTGCTAAAACAATTAAGCGCCCCTCCATCATGACTCCCCCCAAAAAATTTGGGGTTGTGAGATTGAAAAAACCCATTGTCCCTCTCCCGGGGGGACTGCTTAGGTGGCACCGGGGGTCGTTGGTCAAAGTATCCTTACCATAAAAAGGCTCTGGGAGGGGGGCCGGCGGTTTTTTGTTAACCCCCTTGGAAAAGCCTGCAGGGGTTCGGGGTTCAACACCCCGCTACCCGTTCACCCGCTTCTGGGGAAGTGACCTTTACCCATTCTTGTTCAGTTTAGGAAGAGCATCATACCATTCCGCTTGGGGGGGGTTAGAACTTTTTTTGATTTTTTTTAGGGGGATTTAAAAGTCGGAAATTTTAAGGGAAAAAAAACTCAAAATCTGTTTCATCATTACATTTTTTTTAAAAGCTCATCAGATTTTTTTTAAAATGCTTTTTTACTGCTTAACCCCTTATCGAAAAATCAGATATCTTCCACGTTTTCCTTGAGACAGATGCGTTTTGCTAGAACCAAAAATAAAGGGCCTTCCTCCTCCCCCAGATGATACAAGCTTTGGGGGAATGTGCTATCAGCAATGTTTCATACAAAATCAAATTAAAACTTTCTCTTACAACCACCAATTAACCCAAATCATTTGTGATAAAAAAGTCTGTGATTAAAAAGTTCTTTGGGAAATGTAATTTACTGTGATTAAATTCTTTTCTGTCCCACCCAACGATTTTTTCTCGAGCTCCGCTGCCGGCACAAAAATAATAATTTAATTCGGGGGGGTTTTTTTAAATTTGGGAAAAGGAGTGGAACAAAGAAATTTCCCATGATTTAATCATCTTTTACACTATACCCTACCTGTCTATATATTGGCCCCTATAGCCCCCCAAAGCCCTACCCCTATATCTACCCCTTAGCCCCTGTTGCCTATTGTTGATCCTATAGCCCCGCCCTGCCAATATTTGCCCCTATAGCCCCCCCAAAACCCAAACCCCTATTTGCCTCCCCAAAGCCCTGTGCCTAAAAAGCCCCCCAAAGCCCCCCCCTGTCTTTTTATAGCCCCTATAGCCTACCCCAAGCCCCGCCCGCCTTTTTTGCCCCCCAACCTTCCCTTTCCTGCCTTCCTGTTGGGGCCCCCCCCCATACCACCTTTTGCCCGCCCTCCCCTATATGGCCCCTTAGCTACCTAAATGCTGTCTTCCACCTTGGCCCCTATCCCTGCCCGCCCACTAAGGGGCCCTAAGCTACCTAAAATTGCCCCTTTGGGGCCCCATGTACCTAACCCCGCCTGCCTTAAGGACCCAAGCCCCCCTTTAAACCCGGCCTATCTGGGGCCCCATTAGCCTTTAAACCCTGCCCGCCTAAATGGACCCAATAGCCAGGGGGCAGGGGATGGGGTATGAAAAATGAGGGTCTAAATATTTGGTCTAATCCCGGGGCGGGGGCCGGGGGACTCTCATGGCGGTCTGGACCGAAAGCAGAAAAAAAAAGGGGGAAGTAAACGACCTCGCAGAGAAACATTACCTGTACCCACAAGATGAAACCCTACACTTCAATCAAATATGTCTTGAAGATCTGTGTACTTTGGCTCCCCACTATATGGTCACTGTAAAAAGGTTATTACAGCTGCAACCTTTTTGGTACCCCCTAGTATATACCCCAAAATTTTGGTCACTATTTTGGCGGTAATTTTTGGGTCCTTTGTATACTGATCAAGTAGATGGGGGTATTTTTTAGTCCCCTTTGTGGTGGAAATTTTTGTGGCCCGTTTTTCTGGAGGAAATAATAAAGGCCCCAAATGGGGTATAGGTGGGTATTTAAGGTCCAAAGTAGAAGTATTCCAAAATGTATTTTGGTAATTTTGGTGGTTTTGGTGTATGGATTTGTTTTGGTACAGTAGATGGGGAGAAGTATGATAGGAAATTTGGGCCCCTTGTATTATCTTTTTTTAAACTAACTCCCATTTTCTGGAAAATGTTCTCTCAGGGGGGTTTTGGGGGGGGGGGGGGGAAAGGGAAGGGGTCCCATCCAAAAGGTTTGGGTTTTTTGAGTCCCAGCTTCTGTATTACGCCCCTTTTTGTTCTGTAGGAAATTTCATACACAAGGATTAATTTAACTTCGGATTGGGGGGTAATTTGGAAACCCCAAAATACATGGTATCTGAAAATTTTTTGGGTCCATTACCCAAATTACACCCGGGTTTGTTCTGTACGGTTTTCCCATACAAAACCCCCAAATTTTTTAACTTATTGATTGTGGGTAATTTGCACTAAAAAAAGGGGCGCCTTTTTTTTTGGGGTCCCCATAAAATGCCAAAATTACTTTCGGGTTTGGGTTCTGTACGGGATTTCATACAAAAAGCTTAATTTAAAACTTCTTGATTTGGGGTAATTTGGACTAAAATACAGGGTGTTTTAAATTTTTCTGGTCCTTAAAAATACCCAAAATTAAAAACCCCGGTTTTTTCCCCTGTACGATTTTCAACTAAAAATTTAATTTTAAACTTTTTAAATTGTGAGGAAATTTTTGGACTAAAAAAACCCAAGGGTGTTTTGTATTTTTACCCCCATAATACACCTGTTTTTTTTCTCTTTAAAATTCGGGGGGGAATTTTTTTATCCCAAAATGGGTTAATTTTTTCCCCCTTGTGTTGTGGGGGAATTTTTATTCAAAATACAGGTTGTGTTTTATTTTTCTGCCATAACACGCCTAAAAAATCCATCAACATAAACCCGATGGGGGTTTTTTAAAACCCTGGGCCAAAAGGGGTTCAATTTATTCACTTTTTTTTGGAAAATTCCTGTGCCAAATCCGGGTGTTTTTGTTTTTCAGCCCAAACAAAACACCCTAAAATCCGGGCCACTTCAGCCCTTTTGGGGGAATATTGCTTTCTGTGGGCAAACAGTTATTTTTTTCATTTTTTGTGGTAAATTTTTATACATGTAAAGCCCCCCAAAAAGAGGGGAGAGGTTGTTGCCCGGAAATTTTTGCATTGATTCAATAATAATTTTCCCCATTCCTTTAAACCCCTTAAAATTGGGTCAATAAACCATCATTGCTAAAGCCAAAAACAAACAGGAGTTGATCCCCAAAAAAAAATAAATAAAATAATTTTGCATTTTTTTTCTGTGTTTTGTATCCACTCCTGTTTTTTGGTTTACCTACTCACTGAAAAATCAAAAAAAAAGGGGGAAACCTTTATTGTGTTTTTTTTTTTTTCATTCCTTGTGACAGTTTAAAAAAAAAAGGGGGAAAACCAAACTAAGGGCCAAGGGCCCATAGAGTGAGGGAGGGGGGAAAACAGCTTTTAGAAAACCACGGGGGGTTGGGCCTGAAAGAGTGGTCAGTTGGCAGCAGCAAAAGGGAAAAGCCACAGAGGGGCAACAAAACAGATTGTAAAGGGTGGCAACACATAAATTGGGCCCACAACTGGCACAAGAAACCCCCGTGGGGGGTGGCGACGAAAACAGCCATCGGGGCCGGAGAGGGGGCAAAATGTAAAAAATTTTTGGGTTTGGGAAACAGCAAGGTGACATAATGAGGAGGTGGCAAAAAAACAGAAAACATCATACCAGAGAGTACTTTGGGGGACAAAACCTGGGGATGACAAAACGGGGATGAGGAACCTGAGGGGGTGAGGTGGCAGAAAGAAATCAAAAGGCCCTACATATAGCCCAGGAAGAGGGGGGAAAGGTAAAGTGCCAATACCAGCCCCGGAAAAACAAAGGGGGGGGGTTAAAAGGAGCATTTTGGCAAAAGATGGGGGGCATCGGGGCGGGGGGGGCAGCATCAGAAAAAGTAGCTGAGGCAGTACCCAAAAAGAATCCGGGGTTCAGGGGCTCCTTCCAGGTGCTGCTGGGTGAGAAAACCAAAAAACCCCAAGAGGGGAAGAAAGCTGCTCATCAAAAACCCTCCAACACAGGTTGCGCTGATGGAGTTTGGTATTTTGGCTCCAAAAACCCCCCATCCTCCCAACGGGCCGGAGGAAAAGGGGAACGGGGAGCACTGATGAACCAACCCCCCCGGTCAGACCTCCCTAGAGCATGGACAAAGGGGGGCCGTAGATGGCATTTCCCAAACGGACTACATGGGAAAATTCTCAAATAAAAACGGGAGTTTTGTCCCCCCGTCTTGGAAGTGAAAAAAAATGCCCCCTTTTTGGGACCAAAAAATGAGGGTCCAAGAGGGGGGGAGAAACAGAAGTCATCCCTCACCCCGGATGGGAAAAATTTCACCCTGTCACAAAGCCGGCAAATCACCTGCAGAAAGGCCATCTGCCCTCCATCTCCACTGTATACTGCCCCCGGTGTGTCGGGGTCCCTGTCTCGTCTTCCAAATTTCCCTTCAGCTGCCCCCTGCTCCTCTCCTGTCCCCCCTGAAAAAAAAAAACCACTAAATTTCGCCAAAAACACTGCTTTTTTGTTTCAAGTGCCCTTCCCCTCCTTCTCCATTTCACCCCCCACGGGCCCCCATGTGGCCAATAAATTTTGAAATCGCCATGTCCCCTGCCCCCTGACCAACAGTTTTTTGAAAGCATCTGTTTTCCGGGACATGAAGCACTAAAATTTGACGGGGTTTTCCTAAAAGGGTCTGGGCAAACAGCGGGTTTCCCCGCAGGGAGCCCCACGTCTAAACAAAAAAATTACACGGGGGATCCCTTTCCCCTTTATCATAAAAAAATTTATTAAGGGGCCTTTTTTCTGTTCTAAAATTTCTCCCTTTTTGCCTTTTTCTTTGGGTTTTACCCCTTTTTTGGGTCCTGTTCTTTCCGATTTCCCCCTTTTTTTGGGCCCTTTTTCTTTCGTTTTCTCCCTTTTTTGCCCTGTTCATCGTTTTCCCTCCCCTTTTTTTCCCCCTGTTCATAGTTTTCTCTTTTCTGTTTAGTTTAAATGGGGGTGTGTTTGGGTTTGGTGTAGGAAAATGCCCTCAAGTGCTTTGTAAATTTTTTCCGGGCCAGTTCTCTAAACGGTTTTCAAAGTCCACCACTTGAAAAGGGGGGGACAGCGTACCACCAACCTAAAGGACATGGTCATTTCTGTTTAGGATGTGCAGCATACTCTGTCTCGGGGAAATCGTCTCGAAAACGACTGCTGGCACCGAGTGTCGAGGAGCAGGAGCATCTGACGGTAATGATGTAAAGACAGGCATTTGTCTTTGGCAGAGGTGGGGAGCCTTGACTGCCTGAAATGAAGGGTGCCTGGGTGCTTCTGGCGGCGGGGGTGGACCACCCCATCTGGCACGTTTCTCCGGGCCACTGTATGGTGATGCTGCTGTTGATGCAGGGTATGGTCCCAAAATTGGTCCCTGGTCACGCTTTACTTTCTGCCCCAGATTCTACTTAAAGCCATTTCACCCCCTTTTGGGTGCTTGTCAAAAAAACCCAACCGCCGAGTGGGTGATTTTACCCCAATGCTCCATGACTACTGTTACTGCCCTGCCTCAGTGACCCCCGGCGCTGTACTTTTGGGACCTGCAAAGTAGGTGGTCAAATCGTAGGTTTTGCCCCCCAAACCTCACACTGCTGCCACCCTGCGACCCCCGGCCACATACCAACTTGCTGGGCTACGCCACTGTCTGACGCGAAAGCTCCCGCTTCTTCTCCCGTGATGATAATAAGCCCTTGCTTCCGGGCCAGGATGAGGGGTAGCAAAGGGGGAGCCCGGTAGGGCGCCACTTCACCCCGGGCAAAAAAGGGGCGCAAGGAGCATGGGAGTGGGCTGATTTTTCCATTGGGGGGCATTTATGCTTGTTTAATGGACCAAAAATACTTGTCCCCCTCGCTTGCTTTCACCGGCTCCCATGGCAATCGAAATTGATTGTGTTTGCCTGTCACCCCGCCCTTTTCAAGGGTGCACTCTACAAACCTCCCGCTCACAACATAACCCCCAAATGCCACTTTTTTCATCAACTTGCCCACTTCTGCAAGAAGTAGGTTTCTTTTCCAAACCCTTTTTCTGCCACTGTCCCAAAAAGTTTTGTCCAAAATGATAGTGGCGCAGAGGCCCCCAGCACATGTAGTTTTCTGGCTGTGGGAAGCGAAGGGGCAATGTGGGTTGGGGCAGGTGAGGATCCCCGACCTTTTCCCCGGCCCAAATAAAAGGTTTTTTTTAGGAGCACCGACCTTTTCCGGGGGTTTTCAGGTGTCATCGGGGGAAAGGGTACCTAGTGTGTGGTAAAACCGGCTGCACATGACACGGAAGCTGCGGGGCCCCGCGGGGGACCCCGCTGGACGTTCCCTTATTGTGCTGTACCCTTTTTGTCAGGAACCTTATTGCGTTCTTTGTTGCCCCATGTAATCAGGCACACTCACAAACCCCCACAGTTTTTAGTCGCTCTGAAAATTCATCTTTTTAACAAGCCTACCAAACTTAATTGTTAACCCCCCCAAAATTCTGTCACACTTCTCACTTCCTGCCTTTTTCACCCACAGGCACTTTTCTTTATAGATTAGGGGTTTGGGGTGCCCGGTTCACCACTTTTTTTTTTATCACCCCCTATTTTTGTTTAAAAATGGCGGGCCCCTTGTAAAAACCCAAGCACTTCTCACCCTTTGTTTCCCCATACACTCTAAAAAGAAGTAACTCTTGGACGGACCACCACACCTCGTGTCAGATTTGTAAGTAGCTTTTTTTATAATGAAATTTTCGGTTTGTCTTGCTTAACCCTCAAATTTTGTAAATGTTTGGGGAATATGTTGGCGTATATAATAAATTTTAAATTAGGTCCCCAAACCCTTTTCCAAACGCCGAACCTTAATTACCTTGTCAGACTGCGTTCCCACTTTAGATATTTGGTCAGTTTTGCCCCGTAATTGCCCAGATAAGTGAAGTGTGAAGCATTCTAGTACGTGGCTGCAGTGTTTGGGCTACTATATCACAACATTGTATGAAGACCAAAACCCCACTCCCCCGCATATTTGAGATGACACAATTTTCAAGACCCTACAGGCTCCTGCAGCCAGGAAATAGCTGTTTTTAACACTATTTGCCCAAATAAATTTTGGGGCAAAGAATTTTTGCCCAAAAATTAGCGAACCGGGAAAAAATTTTTGAGAAATTTGCCCACTCTACCCATAAAAATTACTCCTCTTTCAGGGTGTTTCCAAATTCTCAGTAGGTAATTTCAGTCTCAGGTAGTTTCCTACAATGCTTTAAAGCTTATATTACTATTATCATTTTCACTGATATGACAAATAAGCAATAAAAATTACAAAGTAAACAATCTGAAAAAATGTTAAGAACACACATTAGGCACTTTATTCATGTAAGCATGTCTGGATCTATAGTTTGTATGCACCATATGTACAGGATTACAATCTTGTTGGATACATTCATTCCATTAAACGCAGCATTTGTAGCAATATTATTTATAAGTAACCATATCATTGAGAAAACCTAAAAGCTTGTGTTCTTCTGAATGACAAAGTAAAGTAAAACTCACACACCTTTAAAATAAGAAATTTAAGTTAAATAATTTATTCTCCTAAAAGGGGGAAAGGGTAAATACTTTGTCAGAGAAAACATAGTAAATAACCTTGCTTACATTCAGTGGTGGTGCGAACATGTCATAAAAAAGGTACACAGATGTGAACAAAAGCTTTCGATGCATGCTGGTCTTACATGTCCATTAACTGGAATAGGAGCTTTCCTATCCACCAACAGTTTCCCTCACGAACATACAAGTCTTGGAATTAACAGTTCTTATTAAAATTGAAGTCCATTTTGCCCCTTTTGTAGTCCACGGGGCAGGACTTTGCATCAGCGTCGAAGAAACCATACAATTTTCTTGATTGAATCAGTGGAGATATTTTTGGATGACCCACGAACCAGGGTCGCATCAAGAAAGCCATCACGAACACATAATAAAAGAAAGACAAATTTATAGTTACAAAGAACAGTCTGTAGACTTTATTCAATGTGTAGTGGCCCTCTCTGAGCATGATTTGCAATGATTTGCCCAATTCGGTAAAAATAAAAATTTGGATAATTTAAAAAAAGTAAAAAAAGGTAAATGACTTAAAAGGGGGAAATTTTTTTACCTCCCCGGGGCCCCCCCACAATTAAGTTTATGGGGCAAAAATTCATGGGGACAGGCTGGATTTTATCTACTCAAATTTTGAATAAGTAGCTCTAACAATTGTTCACCTGACTTTCATACTCTATATACAACCAGGATATCTCACGTGATGCCCTATGGAAATATCTCAAGATTTTAGAATACTATCAAGACACTGATCTGAAGTACAGTAGTTGTGTCAGAATATCCAGACATGTCAATTGTTTCCCCCTTTAGGTCAGTCACTGAAAGGGGTTTGCCTATCCAGTACGGGAAATACAACATAAACTCCCCACCTCACTCAAAAAGGCTCTCCACAATCCCGCCCCCTCCCTACACTCCTCCCAAATCTCTGTTTTAACCCCTCCCCCGCCTCTCCCCCTTCTGTTACATTCCCTTTCAATCATCCGAACCCCCCATGCCCTTTTTCCAAGACTTCACACGTGCACACCGGGGTTCTCTGGAACATGCTACCGCGGCGATGGGGCCACATCAAACTCTCATAGTTTTAAAAGGGGCCCCTGAAATACATTTTTCCACTCGGGCCTTTCCAAAAACCCCTAATGCAAACCACCCCACCCCCCCACACCCCCTCCCTCATTTTCGGCCCCTTAACTTTTAATAAAATTACGGTCAGGGTGGCAGGTTCATCCAAATTTTCAAATGAAAAAACAACCCCATATTTATTCCCCAATGCGGGCCCGATTGTAAATTTTAGCACTTCTTGCCCTTCTTTTCCCCCGTAAACCCAATAGATTGAAAGGGCCTCTTGGGGCGGGGGCCCTCAAAACCTTGTTTTCCATCTTTAAAAAATTTTTAATGTGTAATGTTGTACTTTTTACCCCCCCAAATTTGGGTAAATTTCTGCGGAATATGTTGGCGCATAAAAAAAAGTTTATTTTTTTGTTTTTATTATTTAATTAGTATTATTTTTTCTACCAAAAAAAAAAATTGGGCGCCTGTTGGTCCCAATAAAGTTTTTTGGGAAAAAAAAATTTTTATATAATGGATCAGTAAAACCCAAAATCAAAATGTTCGGGCCCAAAATCGGGTAATTGATCTTTTTAAAATTGAAGCCAGAATTTCAATGTGAACAGAAGTCAGAGAATTGTTATAGCTTTTTATACTTTCTTCATTCGAAATTGGTTGTCAGTTGCTTTTCCAATATCAAGCATGAATGATCATAGCTTTGTCATTGATGTAATAAGAAAACAAAATTGCCTCACCCAGAAGAACTGTAGTTGGAGGTATTGAGATTGGGCTTGGAATTATTTAGAGAAATTCCAGGACTGCTGGAGTGAAGGCCTGAGCTTGGCGAGGATGGTCTACTGGAGTTCCCAGGAGAACACGATGATGTTACTATATAAAAAGAAGTGATATATTCAGATTTCCTACAGCATAATACACTCTAACAATATGGATATTGCACCAATATTATACAGTTTCCATCTACTAAACATGACTTTGGCTGCTCACTGTTGTAATAGACACAGTGTGGTGCTACTTCTCTAATAAACTGTATGCAGCATTTGTATGCCATCTACTCACAATCATGCATCGTATAGTTTAACTAATGTCGCACTCCTACCCTAATTAGCCACATGAATCACTTTGACACATGCGGTATCACTTTGAGAGCACTGTGCAGCCATTGTATATAGCTGATTTTTCTTTTATATATTTATTTAGACTTCGAAGGCACTTTGACAAATAATTATGCACTGCATGATGTACTGTTCACTCTATTGCAGGCATCCTCAAACTGCAGCCCTCCAGCTGTTGGGAAACTACAACTCCCATCATGAATTTATATAATCTATAACAGTGGGAATGATGGGAGTTATAGTTTTCCAACAGCTGGAGGGCCGCAGTTTCAGGATGCCTGTGTAAACTGATGGCATATATTATTATACACATACATACTAGATGACGTTATAAGCATTCAGCAATGTTATATTGTCTTGTTGCTTTTTCTTTTCACATAAGTGTGATTGCATGTTCTAGAGTTGGATCAATAGAAGCGTCTTGCTCCCGAGATTGTTACTGAGCCTCAAGTTACCAGGCTCCTTACATTGTGAGAGACTTACACATGATGTACTACTGAAATTTTTTTTTGACTCCAACATACAATTTAAACATGTTCTAGTCAGCTATTTCATGCTGTTTCAGTTTATACAGAAATATTAAAGCGTAATTCTTTCTCTATATATTGCACAAAGGTAAAGGAATCAAACAACCGCTTAATTCTATAAAGGTTGAGATTTTGCTATAAAATATTAAAATCCATGGCACAGTAACAAATTGGCTTACATGTTTCATATATCTGGGGTCCTAACCTACTGCTATACACTCACCGGCCACTTTATTAGGTACACCATGCTTAAGGGGTTTTGGCCCCCCTTTTCCCTTCAAAACTGCCCAATTCTTCGGGGCTAATCCAAAAGGGTGTTGCAACATGCTCTTTTGGTCCCAAGGGGCCCAAAGAGTGCCAAAAAAATTTTTCCCCACACCATGACACCCCACCACCACCCCTGAACCGTTGATACAAGGCAGGATGGATCCACTTTCATGTTGTTACCCCAAAATTTCTGACCCTACCACCGAATTTTTCGCAGCAGAAATCGAGACTCATCGACCAGGCAATTTTTTTCCAATCTTCTACTGCCCCAATTTCGATGACTTGGGCAATTGGAGCCTCAGTTTCCTGTTCTTTACTGAAAGGAGTGGCACCCTGTGTGGTTTCTGCTGCTGTATCCATCTGCCTCAAATTCGACGTACTTGCGTTCAGAGATGCTCTTCTGCCTACTTGGTATTGTAACGGGCAGACTATTTAAGCTCATGATGCGTTTCTATCAGTCTCAAACCAGTCCGTGTTGGAAAAAACCCCTTTCTGCTTTTTGACACTCTGGGATAAACGGAAGTTATTTTCCCCGCCGCAGCAGACTGCCGCTCACTGGAAATGATGTATATTATTATACACCATTCTAGTGGTAAACCATTAGAATGGTTTGTCGTGAAAATCCCAGGTGATTAGCATTTCTGAAATATAAAGACCTCCCATTCTGGCACCAACAACCATGCTGCTGATTCACAAAGGCACTCAAATGTCACTGTTTTTTACTTCCACCAAACTGCTCGCTTTTCATGTTTTCGGTTTGAAATTGATAGTAATTTTCTCTTAACACAAGGGTTAAAGGTCCAAACACCTATTCTATGGTGAATTTGCTATTAAAATTAAAAGTGTTAACAAATTGGACATGTACCTAATATAACTGGGGTTTGAGTGTACATTAACCAGCTGTGGACAGATGAGCGTCTCAAAATATTTGACTGCTCCACATATGACTTTAGAGACGTTTTTGCCCAATCTGTAGCTGCACCAGAGAGAGCTGGGTCCAGCATTTACCCTAGTATTTCAGCCCCAATTAGAGGGGCACGCTGCAATACAAAAAAATATATTGTTAAAATGTCCCTAAAGGTCTTTTAATCCTTAAGGAAGGGGAACATCTCTCCTTATGGAGAGCACCAGTTAAGGTGTGTAGTGTTTTGATTTCCTTTTAGCCCACTACTAAGAATCTGCATATCACAAGGCATTATGGGAAAGGAGCTGGGAAGCTCACTGCGCCCTCTATTGGTTGTAACAAATCCTCAATTTACTTCTGATTCACTGAATCTTTGAGAAGCAAAAAGGAATATTAGTCAAGCCAATATCGCTCATCTACATACGCCGTTTCGGGGTTTTGCCCCTCATCAGTGTAGAGCAGAGCGATACTGGCTTGGCTGGGTGGGAGGCAATGAGTGGCTGAGAGAAAGGGAACACCTCTCCTTATGGAGAGCACCAGTTAAGGTGTGTAGTGTTTTGATTGCCTTTTAGCCCACTACTAAGCATCCTTAAGGAGAAATAATGTATAAAATAAATAAAATAAAGGTAATTAAAATAAAAAATATAAAAGACATTGTTAGCCTAAACCACAAATGTTATCTCTGCCTCCCAACAAACCTAAAGCTATACTTCACTTATATAAAAACTGTGGCAGGTGATGAACAGTGGGAAATGGTCTTCAACTGGTTAAGCTTGTTAAGGTTATAACTATGGATCCTATGAGTAGGGGTTTTTGATATCTTATAATAAAGCCTCTCATTCAGGGGAACTGAAGGGAAGAACAAAAAGGAGACTGTGATCTTTCCCCGAGTAGTTAACTATCTTTTGCAAACTAATAGATAGTAAATCTAATGAGTTTAAGAAATGTATCACTTAAAACAAAATGACTGTATATAAGAATTAGAATGTAGAACTTTATTAAAATACGGCTCATCACGAAAAATCATTATTTAAAAAAATGGAATATAGCACAAAGAATGAGGAGCTCTAGGCAAGTATAATATAAAAGAAATAAATGTACAAGCAAAAATTGTATAATATTAAAATTGTAAATGTGTGGGCTAATTTTTTTAGCGCTGTAAAGGTCACATGTTTATATGTAGTTGTATACACTCATTTACGGTAATTAATACACAACCAATGAGAGAAATCACAGTTCATATTAAGGGCCTCAGACTTCACATATAAAAAATCTAAAGTTGACTCTTTTTAAATTTGATACAATAGAAAATGATTCCCCAGGTTATGATGCAAACAGCAATGCCAAATCTGTGTATTTTTAAAAATTTGCTATTTTATTTTTTGCATGATAAGCTTTTAGAATGGGAAAAGGGTGGGGTGTGTTTTTACTTTAAAAAAAATATATATTTTTTTCACTTGTTTGTGAGACTGGACTGAGCAAATGCTTGATCACTGTTATTATACATCTAAGAGGTTAAATGGCGAGGATCAAAGTAAACTCCAGTTCCGGACATTAGAGCAGAACCCCAGCAGCATGTTTATGATTCCTGGTATATATCTTACTGCCTAGTAGGACTATCTGTCACATAATCCCTTAAAAAGAAGAAAGGATTTATATTATCAACCAAATAAATTTACACATATTATTCCAACCATTGTACCATTCTTAGCTCTCAACATGTGTTTCACTTCTTCATGTTTCCAGAAGTATGAATATTCAAAACGTGTTGAGGCCGAATAGTAAATTTCCATGTGTTTTCTGCTTGAAAACCGATCATCAAAGTGTACAGTGAATTGTGAAAATATTCCTACCCCTTGAACTTTTCCTAATTTTTAAACATTACAGCCACAAACTTAAATGTATTTTATTGATATCTTATGTGATAGAGAAACACAAAGTAGCAAGTTTTGAAAGAAAATGATACATGCTTTTTACAACTTTTTGCAAATTAAAAAACTGAGGTGTGGCATGCGTATTTATTTAGCCCGGTGAGTCAATACTTTGTAGAACCACCTTTAGCAGCAATGATAGCTGCAATCTGTTGAGGGATGTCTCTACCAGCTTTGCACATCTATAGGCTGGAATTTTTGCCCATTCTTCTTAGCAAAATTGCTTTAGCTCAGCCGCATTGGTTGGCGAACTTTTGTGAACAGCAATGTTCCAGTCTTGCCACAGATTCTCAATGGGATTTAGGTTTTAGCTATAACTGGGTCATTTTAACACGTCAATATGCTTTGATTTAAACCCTTCCACTGTAACGTTGGCTGTATGTTTGGGGTTGTTGTCCTGCTGGAAGGTGAACCGTCACCCCAGTCTCAAGTCTTTTGCAGCCTCTAACAGGTTTTCTGTCAGGATTGCTCAGCATTTAGCTCCATCCATCTTGTCATCAAATATGCCTAGCTTTCCAGGCCCTGCTGAAGCAAAGCATCGCTACAGCATGATTCTGCCCCTAACATGCTTCACAGTGAAGATGATGTGTTCAGGGTGATGTGCAATGTTGGCTTTCCTCCACACATAGTGTTTGGCATTTAGGCTGAAGAGTTCAATTTTGGTTTCCTCTGATCAGAGCACCATCTTCCATTACATAGCTTTTTGCAAAATGCAAACAAGACTTCTTATGGCTTGCTTTCAAAAAGGGATTTCTTCTTGCCACTCTTCAATAAAGGCCAGATTTGTAGAGCACACAACTAATAGTTGTCCTGTGGACGGATTTTCCCACCTGAACTGTGGATCTCTGCAGCTCCTCCAGAATGACCCTGGGCATTTTGGGTTTTGCTTTCTAATTATTCTCCCCTTGTCGGGGTTTATTAGTTCAGGGGGCGGCCATTTTTTGGTAGGTTGCAGTTCCTGTCATGCTCCTTTTTTTAAAGGGAAAAATAGATTGAACAGTGTTCCGGGGATGTTTTGAGCCTTGGGGCGATTTTTTTTAAACCCCAAAACCCCTGAAAGGTACACTTTCCCCACAATTTTACCCCTTTTGCTGTCTGGTGTGCTTTCTTAAATTTTTTTTAAGGCCCTTTTGTTACCCAAGTGTTCTCTAGTGTAATGAGGAATTTTTAAAGGGGGAAATGAATACTTTTCCAATTTCACTTACATGTGTTCACCTCAAAATATAAAAAAACAAAAATTTTCAACTGTAACATTGAAAAATGTTTATACAATTTTTGCTTGCACAAATGTTTATGCGATACTACACTCACTCAGAGCTTCTCCTTTCTAATAACGTTTTTTTTTTGTGATGAACTTTATCGATCATTTTGTGTTCTAAAATTTTAAATTTAGGGACAGACTCAAGAAAATAAGTTATTGTGTGGGTTAAGTGTTTAATTTGATTTTGTGATTTTTTTGGGCCCAAAGTTTTTTTTGGTGATTTTTGGGTTTTAAGCAGTGCCCACACCCCCCCCTTCTCCCGTATCACTGCATATTCCATTCTACAACTAAAGATTCTACAGAAAAAACACCCAAAGAATATAGAAGAAGGTGTAGCTTTTGCAGGACTTATGGTTACTTTTAGAGATGGGCGAATTTCCCGGGGAAAAAAAGCAAGCTTTGGGGCCGGAGGGGCCTGCGCCCCCGCCGTCGCTCCGGCCGCGCCCCCGTCCCGCCCTTTTTTCACGGGGTTTTGGGGAGCCGGATTGCGTCAAAAATTCCGTCGGGAATAACCCCGGGTGGGAACAGGGCCCTTAAAAACCCAACTTTTTTTTCCCATTTTTGGCCGGGCCGGGGCTCCGGCTACCCCCTCCTGATGTCATCTCACCATCGTCCACTTTAACCCGGCTTCCTTTCACGGGTTTTAGTGGTCTTTCAAAATGAAACAGAAATTTGCTGCCCTTCAATAAGGGAGCACTTGAGTTGGGCGAACCCCCGGGAAAATTTTGTTTATTTTTCACTTCGCCAAATTTTTCTCGGCAAAAAAAAAATTTATTTCCAAATTATTTTCCCCGGCACAAATCACTTTAAAAAAACAGCTATTTCCAGGCTGCACAGAGCCGGCAGGGTGCTTTTAGAACTTTGTGCCCCATGTTTAAAATTATGAGGGGGGAACTTGGGTTTGGGTTTTTCATACAATGGTGTTTTAGAGACCCCAACAAAACTGCCGCCGCTTTTAAAATGGGCTTCACTATAAAATTCCCGGGGCCCACTTAAAGGGCGAAACGCCCAAAAAATAAAGGGGGAATGTAGCCTGATAAAGTCATGCCAGCAAAAGCTGGAAAAAAAAAAACTGAGGGCCCTCAGGGGAAAACATCAGGGGAACAGGGGAATTTCCATTTGACATCAGTGGGGGGTTTGACGGCGGCACCCAAACCCCCAGAAAGAGATGTCAAGAGTGGCCCCAATAACATTCGGGAGGGGAAAAAAAACGGAGTAGGCCACAGAGTGGAAAAATGACACAGGGTCTAGGTACGGCAGCACCACACAGCAGAAAGGGGAAAAAATTGGCAAAATGAAACATTGTGAAAGGTCACGGGCAGCACCCACACCCGCAGCAGGGGTTTCAGACAGGGGGCACAAGGACACAGGTGTGGGTCAGGGCCCTTGGGGGCAGCCACGGCAGCAGCTTTGGGGTTTCAGATAGTGGCACAAAGCCCACAGTGTGTAGGAAAACGGCGAGGCGCATGAGGGTTAAAGGCAGTGGCACAATGACACAGGTGGTCACGGCAGCAGAAAGGGGTCAGACAGGGGCCCACAAGCCCATTCTGGGGTGGAAAAAAAACTGGGGAGTAGGCCACAGGTGGGACAATGAACAGTGTGTGGGTAAACGGCAGCGGGCCACAAAAGCAGCATGGGGTCAACAGGGGACCAATCACATTCGGGAGGGTGGCAAAAAACAAGAGTGGGCCCACAGAGGGGGGCCCCAAGACACAGTGTGTAGGTCACGGGCAGCAGCCACGCACCCGCATGAGGGTCGGGACAGCGCCAATGCACAGTGTGTAGGTCCGGCAGCAGCCACAGCAGCACATGGGGTCAACCCCCCAGTGGACAATGACACAGTGTGTGGGTCGGGGGCAGCAGCATGAGGTGGGCAGGGGGCACAAAGCCCTTTCTGGAGGTGGCAAAAAACAGGAGAAAAGGCCCACAGAGGGGGGACAATGACACAGTGTTTGGTAACGGAAAGCAGCCCCCGGGGCAGCTTTAGGTCAGACAGGGGCACAATGACACAGTTTTGGGGTTCAGGGCCCAAGAAACATAGAACAGCATGGGGTCCGACGGGGGGCACAACCCACATTCTGGAGTTTGGAAAAAAACGGGAGTGGGGGCCACAAATGGGAAAAATGAAACAGTGGTAGGTACGGCGCAGCAACATGGGGTTTAAGACAGGGGGCCACAATGACACAGTGTGTGGTTCCGGCAGCCCACAGGAGCAGCATGAGGTTCAGAAAAATGGCAAAATTGAAACAGTGTTAGTCAGGGCCAGCCCCCCCGCAGCAGATGGGGTCGACAGTGGCAAAATAACGGTGTGTAGGTCACGGCAGCAGCCCGCAGCGCTTGGGGTCGGGGACAGTGGAAAAATGACAAAAAGTTTGTAGGTCCAGGGCAGAAAGCCCCCAGCAGCCGCAAAAGGTCAGCAGGGCACAATGACATTTGGGGTGGGCAAAACGGAGAAAGGCCACAGGGGGGGGGACAATGAAACGGGGGGTTAGGTCACGGAAGAAGCCCCATGGGCCAGACAGTGGCATAATGACATTCTGGAGGGGGAAAAACGGGGAGAAAGGCCAAAAGAGTGGGACAATGACACAGTGTGGAGGTCACGGCAGCAGCCACAGCAGCAGCAGGGAGGTCAGACAGTGGCCATACCCCAGTGTGGGGGGTGGGGGGCATACCAGTCCCGGGAAAAAGATGGTTTTGGGTTGGCCAAAATGGAGAAACTGTAAAGCGGGATGTGGGGGGGGGCATACCCGGGGGTGGCAGGCATATATAGGGGGCTGAGGAAAGGTTAGTTTAAACCCAGACCCCTTTCTAACATTTTGGGTGGGCGTCTTTGGCTAATGTAGTTTTAGGGCCTAAGGCTTTTGGTGTGGGAAAACCCCGGGCCTTTCCACGCCTATTCATCTTGAAAAAAGGGGCCCAGTCGTTCCACATTTCCCGTGGAAAGGGGGTTTCTCCTTGGGCTAACGATGGCCCCCCCTTTCACGGGAAAACCCGCTCTGATGCCACACTACGGGTCGGGAGGACAGTTTTCCCCACTGGCAAATCGGGAAATTTGGGGCCCAAAAACAATAAAGTTTGGTTTACTGCTCCCAAACCCCCCCCCCTTTCCCCCCAGCAGCCGCGGCAGTAGTACTTGAGCGTTGGGGAAACCCGCCGGTCAAAACCCCTGTCAGAGGGGGGGAAAAAGCCGCACATAGGCAGCGGTCAACTGATTACGGGGGGTTTTCCTAAAAGTATTTTGGATTTGTCCTCCCTCTAAATTTAGCGGGGAAAAAAAGGCCCCCTTTTTGGGACCGGTACAGGGGGCCAAATGGGGGAAAGAGCCAAAGGGTCACCCCTCTGCCGGATTGGACTATTTGGGGGCCTGCCCCTAGCCGGGCCCAAATAAGCTTGCTGCGGGCCTTTGGGCACAAGAAACCCCGAGGGGCTCCCTCCCCTCCATTTCCCAAGGGTTATACTGCCACGGTGCGGGGGGTCTTTCTGCCTCGTTTTCCCTTTATCTTCCCCCCAACCTCCCCCAAACTGCTCCTGCTCCCCCCGGTTTGTCACCGGGGGGTAGAAAATCCACTATTTCACCAAAACAATCCTTCTGCTCCAAGTCCTCCCCCTCCCCCTCCATTTCAGTCCCCCCCGGGGACCTTCGGGGGGGGGTGGCCAGGGAAAATGTAGTCGCCACGCCCCAGCCCCCCCTGCCCAACAAAATTTTTCAGCATCGGGTTCCAGGACAAAAGCTTTTGGAATGGGGTTATTCACCCCGTAGCCCCGGGGCAAAATTAAACCAAAAAATTTTGTCGCCCCTCGAATGGCCTCAACAAACGGCAGGTGTACGCATAAAATGCCACTGGCTAAAAATCAAAGTTACACGG
This sequence comes from Phyllomedusa bahiana, assembly GCA_025379985.1. Lineage (NCBI taxonomy): Eukaryota > Metazoa > Chordata > Amphibia > Anura > Hylidae > Phyllomedusa > Phyllomedusa bahiana. The sequence goes on along the minus strand of JAODAL010030195.1, from coordinate 26,177 downwards.
GGGGAGTATTTTCTGTTTGCCGGGGTTTCATCAAAAAATCTTTAAATTTGGCCTTTCTCTTTTTCCCTACAGTCGGTCCAACAGTGAAGGCGGAAAAATTTCCCAAAGGGGGTGGAAACATCGAATACCCCAGAGTGTGTTTGGGGAAAGGGGGGTTCGGGGCCGGGCAACTCGAGGAGGGGTTTTTCCCGGGCTTTGGTTAAATGGTTAAAAGGTGAAAGACATTTTTTCCCTTGGCCATTTTCAAAATCTGCGAAGATGGGTTGGAAACTTCGGGAAACCCTTTTAAACACCTTTGGGGAACCCACTTTTGCCCAAGGGGCAGGGAGAAAGGACCACCCCTTTCCTCGGTGCAGGGGCGACCCATGTTCCTCCCTTTGTCCGTCACCAATGGTTCCAAATTTGCAGTTGGCGCGGGAAAAGCCCACATCGATTCTTGTGCATGAAGGGGAGCATTTCCCCCCCTTGTGTGCCCTTTCGTTCGCCGGGGCAAAGCCAGGTTTTAAAAACTGGGACCCCCCGCTGTGCCCTACACATGGGGTATAAAATGGAGCAGTACTTGTGGAGGTGAGATGGTGGTGGAAGAGGGGGGCGGATTTTTGGGTTTGCGGAGCAGCAGTTTGAAAACGTGGAGGAGAAAGCGGCGTTCCTGTCCAAGTAGTTGGTGTGAATGGGCCGGAAGCACATTCCCCCAGTGGGCCGAAAAGGACATGTACCCCCCTCCCCGTTTTTTAAACGGGGCCCAAAGACGCCCGGGGCGGCTGCCGGGCCCCTTTTGGGAAAAAAACCCGATAACTTAAGGCCGGTCCCCCTTCTTTTCTAATATTTATAAAGTGCGGGAAAATTTGCCTTTTTTTGGAAAAAAAAAATTTGGCTTGGAACTCTCCATTTTTTGGCTGGGGCACAATCCTTATTTTCCTGAAGGGATGCAGAGCCCCACCTTTTGGGAAAAGGGAGGGACTGCTTTTCCAAAAAACTTGGACAGGACCAAGGTCAGCTGCGGGCCCTTGGGAGGTTTTGGAGCCTATGTTGTCTCTTTGCAATCGCCTTCGTAAAAGACTGAGGGGGCCCCAATGAGTAGCGGGGAAAAGCGGGAGCATCTGGACCGGAGATGATGTCAAAAGAAAAAAAGCCCCCTTTCTGCAGAGGTTGGGGGAGCCTTAAACTGGCTGCAAGGGCATGGGGGCCACTGGGCGCTGCTGCTGCGGGCTGTTGCTGCGGGGGGCAAGGGTGGACCAAAAAATTTCTGAGCACTTTTTCCCGGGCCCAAACCAGATGGTACGCGGGGCTTGTGTTGTCCGGGCCGGGGATCCAACGTTAGCTCCCCGGGCCCACGCTTCACTTTTGCATTAGGGGTTATAAATTTATACCCATATTGGCTCCCCCGGGGGGAAAAAGAAACGAATCAACCCCCGCGAGTATCGGTTTTTACCGAACCGACCCCCTTCCCCCCCCGGGTTGAATCTCCCAAAAAAGCGGGGGCCTCGCTAAAGATGTTTGGCCGCTACTTTTTTGGGGACCTGCGAAGGGGGTTTTTTTTAAACCAAAACCGGGGGCCGCTTGGCCCCGCCCTCCATTGCGGGCAAACCTGCTGACTCACGGCCACAGGGGGCCCCATTGCTGGCTGCGCCGTTTCCCTTTCCGCAAAAGCTGAGGGCCCTCTTCTCCGGGCGATATGAACCCCTTGCCTCCCCCGGCTCCCAATGTTTTTGGGCTACATCTCTTCTATTTGGGGTTTCCTCGTCACTGCTGTCCTCATAAAGGGGTTTTGGGAAATCCCGAGGTGATCCTTCACAACTTTGATTTTTTCCCCTTTCCACTCCAACATCTATACTTTGCGCCCCACTGCAAAAAGCGGGGGAAATATTGGCCCATTTCTTCCTTCCCAAAAGTAGCTGCTATTTCCCCCCTTTAAAATTGTTCTACCCTCGCTTATAGTGGCGCTGACCCAAACCACTTAGTTTTTTCTCTGGTAAAGGAAATGGAGGGGGCCGGGGCCCGGGGGGGACAGGGTGGGGGGCCGCTGCCCGCCCCCCCTCCCGGGGGCCTTGCCAACTAAGGGTTGTTTTCTGACTTTTTCCCACCCGACTTGGCGGGGGTTGTCAATGTAATCGGGGAAAGGAAGTGGATAAACCTTGTAAACCCAATCAAGATTTTTTGGGGGTTGCTGAACAACCCCGGGGCCCGCTAGATGCCCGGGGCAGTTGTGGCCTCACCGAGGGCCCCCTGCTGCGACGTCCCCCTTTGGGGCTGGCTGCGGGCTGGGCATGCCCCCGGGAAATATTTGCCCCCTTTTCCCCCACTCGCAGGTGAAAAACCCCCTGCTAAATTTCTTTTTTGGGCATCTGTTTTTTTCTAAAATGAAAGACACTGTTTTGTAAAGGTTTTCCCTGTAAAATTTAAATCCCACCCCTGTATTTGACGCCAAATAAACCCCACTTGAATTGGGTCCCCCTTGGATAAAAATTGCCCCCTCCCCCAAAATGGGCGGGGAAAAAATTGACTTTTTTGTCCCGTTTAAAAACTCTGTGTATTTTACTGAATATAAAAACAAAAACAGGCTTAAATTAACCTTCGGTTTATGAATTATGAAACAGAATTTTTTTTGTGGCGCGGTGAAAAAAACAAAGTTTATTTTTCTGATTAAAACAGCAAAACAACGTTTAAATTAACCCTTTGGAAATGTAAATTGCCCCAAAAAAATTTTGAGCGGCCCAAAAACAAACTAGTTTGTGGGCGGTTAAAAAATTTTGGCGGGGTTTTTTTACGCTACACAACAAGAGAAAAAATTTTTAATTTAAACCCTTCGTTTGTAAATTTAAATGCTACGGAAATTTTTTTAATTTTTTTGGGCCGGTGAAAAAGTGGTTTTTTTGGAGTCACAACAGGCAAACAATTTTTAAATTAACCTGGATTTTAAATTGCGAAAAAAAAATTGAGCACCCAAAAACTACTAGTTTGAAGCGTTTTTAAAAATTCGTGTTTTTTTCCCCCGCTCACAAAAGAAAAAAAAATTGTAATTAACCTTTCGTTTGGGGGGAATTATGTTTAAAAGGAAAATTGTATTTTTTGGGGGCGGTGAAAAAGGACGGGTTTTTTTGGAGTCCAACAAGAAGGGAAACCAACGCTTAAATTTTAACCCCTGAATTTTAAATTTGGCGCAAAAGAAGTTGAGCGCCCCGGAAACAACAGCTTTGTAGCGTTTTTAAAATTTACAGGGTTTTTTTCGCACACAACAAGAGGGAAAAATTGAAATTTTTACCTTGGGTTTGTGAAAAAAGGGCTACAGGGAAAAATTTTATTTTTTGGCGGTGAAAAAGAGGGCCCTTTTTTTTTTTCCACCACAGCACAAAAACAACGTTTAAAAATTAACCCCTGGATGAAAATTGCGCAAAAGAAATTGAGCAGCCCGGAAAAACTACAAAGCTTTGAAAACCGTTTTAAACAATTGGGGTTGTTTTTCTTAAGTTTACAAACAAGAAAAAAAAATTTTAAATTTAAACCTTCGCTTGTAAATTTTATGCTACAGGAAAAAATTGTATTTTTTGGGCGGTGAAAAAAAGGGTTTCTTGGGGGTCAAAAACAGCAGCAGAACAACGCTTAAATTAACCCGGGAGGGAAAATTGCGCAAAAGGAATTGAGCGGGCCGGAAAAACTCTAGCTTTGTAGCGTGTTAAAATTTTGCGTGTTTTTCCCGGCTAACAACAAGGAGAAAAAATTTAATTAACCCCTTTCGCTTTTTAAATTTAGGGCTAAAAAGGAAAAATTTGTTTTTTTTGGCGGTGAAAAAGACGGTCTATTTTGTCAAAAACAGCACAAAAACAACGTTAATTAACCCCCCGGATTTTAAAGGGGCGCAAAAAAAAATGAGAAAAGCCAAAAACTACAAGTTTTGGTAGCGTGTTAAAAAATTGCGTGTTTTCTACGAAAACCCCAAAAAGGAGAAAAAATTGAAATTTTTAACCTTCGTTTTGGTGAATTATGCACGGCAAAAAAAAAAAAATTGTATTTTTTTTGGGGGAAAAAAAAAGACGGTTTTTTGGAGTCACAAAAGCAGCAGGAAAAACCCGCTTTTTTAAAAACCCGGGTGTAAATTGCCAAAAAGTTTTTGAGCAGCGGGAAAAACCTACAAGTTTTTGTAGCGTGTTCCCTTTTGCGTTTTTTCCCCTAGCTACACAACAAGAAAAAAAATTTTTTAATTGACCTTCGTTTGTGAATTATGTACGGGGAAAATTTTTAAATTTTTTTTTGGGTAAAAAAAGAGGGTTTTTTTGGGGTTTCAAAAACAGCAGCAGAACAACGTTTAAATTAACCCCTGGAAAAAAAAATTTCCCGCAAAAAGTTTTAGCAGCCCAAAAATGAAGGGTATTTTTTAATAAAAACGCTGTTTTTTTAAATGAAACAACGGGAACTGGCTTGGGATCCCCCCTTGGATTTTTAAATGTGCTGTGGGGAAATAGCATTAACTGTATATGCACGGGGACTTCAGACCCAAAAACCCCCAAAAAAATAAGAAATAGAACATTAAGAGAAGCAGCCCTCTGAGCCCAGCTAAACCCACCCCACAAAAAACGTTTTAAAAAAATTGGGGTCATTCCCAGTAACAATCACCCCGCGGCGGAAACCTTCCCTGTCAGACGTGAGGGAGTGGACTCCAAACCATCGCCCCCAGATTTAATATATTCTTTTGGACGCACAGAATCCCCGGTCTCTGTTTGGGTTTCATCTCTGCCCCAAGTCATCAGGCTATGCCCCTTCTTCCCCCCGAGGGGCTTTGCCCCAGGGTAGCGCCATGTGGGGAACCCAAAATTTTTTATCTATCAAAAGCCCCATTTCTTTTCACCCGAAGTACCCCACACTTCGACTTCGTTCAGAACCAAAGTTTTCCTGAAATTCTAAACGAATTCCACTTCGTTAGAATCGATTCGCCCATCTCTAGTTACTTTATATATACTAATCAGTAACTTAGGGAAAAAGTTGTGTTCAGATTATTGGTAAACTATGTTTGAAGGTGCCCTCACATGTTAAAAGTGCATGGCCAAATGTTCTATCTTGTTAGCCTCCCAACTCTTCCCAACTACAGATGTTAGAGGGGAAAAAAGCAATGTGCATGTTTGATTTTTCATTTCAATTATGTCAAGAGAAATCAGATGACCAGTTTTTCATGCATAGCCACCTTTCTTAACCTCACACCAACATTTGACATATATTTACGTAATAATATCAGTAAGGGAGTATAGAGTGGGTGCATTTCCTTAGTCTGCTCCATACCTGCTGGGTGCTAGCTGTTAATTACAGATGAACCCGAAACTACCATCCAAGATTGGAGATAATTCTGATTCTGACCAGTAGACCACATATATGCCATAGTAAACACGAAATGGTTAAAAGATGGTGCTAATCAGACCCACTGCAACGCAATTATCGGTTGCCAACTAGGCTTAATGACGACCTTTAAGGCTGCCATCTTACTAGTCCTATTACACCCTGCCTGTTTATCAAGGTTTAGTAAAAGGAACTTACAATACAATTTTATTGCAGAAAAGTGTAAAAGCAATCAAACCCACTAATGTCTAGGAAATATAAGAAATAAAAAGTTGAAGGCAATTGTTATTGGTTTAAGTCTAAACTATAAAAATATAGAATTATTTATCCTATCTGGTGAATGCCATAGAAAAAAAATACGCATTGCCTTCCCATAAAATTGGAATACAAAGTAATTAAAAAGTGGCAAAATATTATCAATAAAAACATAAAAAAGCCCTTATTCCTTAATGGAAAAATAAAAAAGTTATTAGTTTCAGAAAATGGTGCTCCAAAGCCAAATTACAAAAAGTTAAAAGGTTTTATTTTTTTAAAAGTAGTAAAACATAGAAATCAATATACTCAGAATTTTGCTGAACTGCAGAATAAAGATAACAACTTTTATACCACACAGTGAACTCCATAAAGCCACATGTATGAAAAAAACTCTTGGTCTAAGACTTTCCTTGTTGCCCATAGCAACCAATCAGGGCGCCTCTTTAATTTCTTATAGTGCTCTAAAAAATGAAAGCTGAGCTCTGATTGCTTGCTGTGGGCAACAAAGAAAGTCTTAGGCCTACACAGTTTTCATACATGTCCCCCTAACTCTCCCTAAATGTTGTGATTGTGTATGTCTTACATTTCACCCCACAAATAATTTTTTTTGGCTTCCTAGTACATTTTATGGGAAATGGTACGATTAAAAAGTAACTTTTTATCCTAGAAAAATAATCCCTCATACATCCATGTAGATGAAATAAAAAAAGTTATGGCTCTTGGAAGGTGGAGAGGAAAATCCAAATCCACACTTTTTCAATGATATGATCTGATGGTATTATGAGTTACCTGTGCTGGTCATTGTGCTGTGCACTGGAGTAATAGCCAAAGACCCCAAAGAACTGGACGTAGATACCTGGTGTGAAAAGAAGAGCAAAACGGAATAAATCTTTTCCCAAAGCCACGCGCTATTCCTATTATGTCTGTACAACAAAGAAGGTTCAGCATTAATAAGCACAGTAGTAAGAGCAAGGCAGTTCAGTTGGTATTGTGATTTATTGCTGGGACCCGATTTGTCCTGTTCCAGTAATGATGATATATCCTTTTATTATTGGAATGGCTGGCGAAGCAAATTATTTTATTATTTTACCTTCGATTGAAACAATTCTTTCAAATAGTTGTGCTGCCTGTATAGTAGGGATCCATCCTCATTACTTATTCCATTGTATGAGCTCTACTTTCCAAATTACAGCCATCAGCAGAGAATAATGTACCCTGTGCAATAAATCACTGGACCGATGAACAAGGTTTCCAGCTTTTGTAAGTCTTGTGTACACACACCAATAATCTGTATGTGTACTCAGTGAGTCTATTTCTACAGGCATGATGGCCTGGAGGCTACAGTGAAAACACTCATCACAAACTAAGACATAAAACACTTATTGCCACAAATCTCACCATTCTTGAGTTATAGATTGGAGACTTTAAGGGCATATTGATTGGGCAGTTAATTCGCTTCTCCTTCTGCCGTCTGTTACAAAACCAAACCCGCACTACTTCTTTTTCCATAGCAAGCTGTTCAGAAATCATGCTAATCTCCTCAGAGCTTGGCTTTGGGTTCTGTAAGAGGAATAGAAAAACTAAATTGGTTATCCAGTAAAGACTTAAGCAAGATGTGCATTAAAATGAAGTACAACATTACTCTTACGTCCTGAAAGCGTTTCTCCAGAGTCAGACGTATATTTGTTTCAATGCTTGTTCTTTTCTTCCTTTTACGCCCAAACATTTCACTTAATTGTGGATAAGAGGTATTGGGCGTTATGGCAGATTCTGATGGAGCAGATTCTGAAAGAAGAAAATTGAGGCAGGTTAGTATGAAATATGGTACACTAAAACATAGTCAACGCTACTTATTCTAAATATCTAAACCACAATGCTAAAGTACATTATATGAACCTTAGGGGTTTGCCTCAGCCTCGTGAACACACAGCCCTATTTAAAAGGGGGGTTGTCCATAACATACATTTATCACCTATCCACAGGATAAGTAAAAAAATATCTCATAGCTGTGGGTCCCAGTCACTAAAATGGGACCCCTGAATCTCTTTTCTTCCTCAATGTGCTTGCAAAAATGTTTAAGCAAAGCAGCATCTATGCTTTAAATACCCTTTATAGATGTACAATAATCCAGAACTTCTGACTCTCCGGAATTAGGGCCCAAAAACACCAGACATTAGAAGAATGTCATTGCAAATGCTTAGTACATACAGCGGTGTGAAAAAGTATTTGCCCCTCTCCTGATTTCTTAATCTTTTGGATTTTTGTCACATTTAAATGTATCAGATCACCAAACAAATTTAAATATTAGACAAACATAACACAAGTGAACATAAAATGCAATTTTTAAATGAAGGTGTTTATTATTAAGGGAAGAAGTAATCAAAACCTACAGGGCCCTATGTGAAAGAGTACATGCCCCCTAAACCCAGTAACTGGTCGGGCCACCCTTAGCAGCAACAACTGAAATCAAGCGTTTGCATTAACTGCCAATGAGTCTTTTACAACGCTCTGGAGGAATTTTGGGCACTCATCTTTGCAGAATTTTGGTAATTCACCCACATTGGAGGGTTTCCGAGCATGAACTGCTTTTTTAAGGTCATGCCACAGCATCAGATTAAGGTCAGGACATCGACTAGGCCACTGCAATGCCTTCATTTTGTTTTTCTTAAGCCATTCAGAGGTGGACTTTCTGGTGTGTTTTGGATCATTGTCCTGCTGCATAACCCAAGTGCGCTTCAGCTTGAGGTCACGAGCAGATGGAATGACAGTCTCCATCAGGATTTGTTGGTAGACAGCAGAATTCATGGTTCATTTATTGCAGCAAAACAGCCCCAGACCATCACACTACCACCAACATGTTTTACTGTTGGTATGATGTTCCTTTTCTGAAATACTGTGATGCTTCTACACTAGATGTAATGGGACTTACACCATTCAAAAAGTTTAACTTTTGTCATTTTTGTCAATCCACAGAATCTTCTCTCAAAAGTCTTGGAGATCATCAAGATGTTTTCTGGCAAAACTAAGACGAGCCTTTTCTGTTCTTTTTTCTCAGCAGTGTTTTTCGTCTTGGAACTCTGCCATGCGGCCATTTTTGCACAGTCTCTTTCTTATGGAGGAGTCATGAACACTAACCTTAACAGAGGCAAGTGAGGCCTGCAGTTCTTTGGGTGTTGTTGTGGAGTGTTTTGGGACCTCTTGGATGAGTCATCGCTGTGCTCTTCGGGTAATTGTGGACAGCCTGCCACTCCTGGGAAAGTTCACCACAATTCCATGTTTTCTCTATTTGTGGATAATGGATCTTACTGTGGTTTTTTTGAGTCCCAAAGTTTTAGAGATGGCTTTATAAACTTTTCTAGAATCCTTTGGATCTCCCCATAATGTCTAGCTTCTGAGGATCTTTTGGTCACTTTGTCAGGCAGGTCCTATTTAGGTGCTTTCTTGCTTGAGAACAGGTGTGGCAATAATCAGGCCTGGGTGAGACTAGGGAAATGGAACTGCGCTCCCCAGAGATGTGAGAAAACACAGTTATTTTATGTTTAATGGAGGTGGGCAATTACTTTTTCCATTAATAATTAAGAGCTTCATTTAAAAGCTACATTTTGTGTTTACCTGTGTTATGTTTGTCTAAAATTTAAATCTGTTTGGTGACAAACATCCAAAAGATTAAGAAGGGGGGCTGTGAGGAAGAATTCACTTCACTGCATCCCCCACTGACAGTTCTCTCCCCCAACCATCTAATCTAGTTAGAACACAGCTTCCCCCACCACAGGACAAGCTCAATTTACATGTTAATCAGCACAGCTCTTTTCCCCAATGCCTCTGTAGGAAGTCGCCACAGCATGGGGTCAACCCATGAAAGGATCCTCATGTAACCTAATTCGCACTGAACAAATGCTGGTCCAAGCTTGCAAGATTCAAAGACTTCAATCAATCAAACCCAGTCGGGTCGTCTCCGATATTTCATATCGATTTTTTAGGCGACCCGCTCATAACTGGTGATGGGGGGTTATATCGCAAAATATGGAGCTCCCGCACGCACGGGCCCTTTTCCCCGGTTTCCGGAGGCAGGGGGAAATGGGGATTTCCGGCCCGGGCCTACGGGGTTCCATAAGTAAGAAATTTTTTTTTTTTGATATCCAGGCGTCGGGTGGGGCCCAAAAAAGGTTTTGGAGGGTACCCGGTGGTTTCTTGGTCCCCCCCAAGCCCCCCCAGTTATAGCCCATTTTTGGTTTTGTATAAAGGAAACTGATGCCCTGGGGTGGGAGGAGTTCTTTGACCGCCCCAGGGGTGTTTTAAGGGGGGGCTGCCAAGGGGGCTCCCCCTTTCGCGATAAAACCCCGGAGGGGGTTTGGGCCCTTTCCCCTGTTTGACCCAAGGGGGGGGGTCCCGGGGAAAAGGCGGTTTCCGTAACTCATCACGCAGAAACCAGGCCACATATCCCCCCCGTGAAGCCGGGCCCCCAAGAAAACAAGGGGAAAATTGATTTTTTTTAAAATGCTTTTGTCTGAAATTTTTTTTTTTTTGGTTTTTTCCACCTCTTCTAAACCTGTTTTTATTATCCATTTTGTACATATTACCTTTTCTAGTGTCCCCTTCAAGGCTAATTAAATTATAAACTTTAATCTGGGGTTAGTCTGTCTTGTTCAAGGGCCTCACCGCCTAATTCTGGGGCATAGTATATAGTTTCCCCAAGGGGTTTGGGTTTCCCTACCCTGCTATAAGCCCGGTAACGGAACGGTTTTTTATAACAAAAACAAAGCGAACTGGGGGGCAGAATTGTTGTTTCCCCTGTCCCAAGTGTGGGAAAGGGGTTTAAAACAGGGGAACAGTATTGGTGACCTTGAGCTCCCCCTAGTGGGCAGCGAAACCCGTGGGAAAATACACCCCAAGTGGGCCCGTTTTCCCTCAAGGGGCCGGGGGACTAGGCTTTTTTTGTCTTATTGGTAGGCAGGGTGGGATAAGCAATAGGGTGTGGTGGGTGGCCCTAAGGACGCCAGCAGGGGGTTTTTGCTGCTGGGGGTTTAAAAGATTAATCAGCACTAGACAAGTCAGAGGCAAAAAAAGGTTTTGGGGGTTGCATTCAGGTTGCATTTTTTTTTGTGTCAAGTACCCAAATGTTGCGTTTTTGGGATGGCCTGCTCGTTGGCAAGGGAAAAAGCTGTGGCCCGGAGGAAACAGTCTTTGTATTTAAACCCGGGGAGGGGGCTGGGGCCCGGGCCCAGGCTGTGGACTTTTGAAGGGGGGGGGGCCCGGCTGGGGGCTCCTCGGGGAGCCAGTCACAGGTGGTCGGGGCGCGGGTGGGCAGCTCACTTTGGTTTTTCCTGCAAGCTCCCCTGGTTTAAGTTTGAGGCTAAAAACCTCGGGGCCTAAAAGGGCCCCCCTAGGGCTGCAAAAACGTCAGGGCAAGATAGGGGGCCGGGCACCCTGCGAACGTGGGGGGGAGCGGGCCGGGAAATAAAGGGCCGTGACCACCAATTAAAAGGTGCTAACAGCTGGAAAGGCCAATTTCCACCCGGCCAGTAAAGGGCCCTTTCCTCAAAACCCAGGCCCCAAAATTTTGGAGGGGGGGGAAATTTCCCAATGCGGGAAAAAGGTGGAAAACCTGGACCCCTTTCCCTTTGTGGCTTTTAAAAAAATTTGCCGCCCGAAACCATGGGGCCTGAGGGCCCATTTGGTTTTCGGTTTCTGATTTCCTCGTCTCAGAGGTTAAAGTTGGGAGTTCTTCGGGGACATCCCCAGCAAAGTCCCCCCTGACCTAGGGGGAAATTTCAAGCGGGCCACGGGAATCGGGCGGGTACTTTTTCCTTTTCCCTGAGTTGTCCCGGGAAGAAGCTCCGGAGTTTCCCGCGGGGTTCCTCCCGACGCTGGGTTCGACCACTTCGGGCCCTAAAGAAAAGCAGCCCAAACCGTGGACCCTGGGGCTAAAGATCCCAAAGGGTCTCCGGGCGGGCTGAAGGAGTTCATCCCCCGGGGACCCGGTTTTTGGGGGAACTCCCCAAAAGGCCCTCCGCAGCACCTTCGTGCCGAAAACCGCAGGGGGCCCCCGCCCCAGCAACCCTTTTGCGGCATGAGTATGCCCAAAAAATTGGGGGGCCCCGGGGCCCGGAAGCACCCCACCCGGGAAAGAAGGGGGGGTAAAATCCCCGCAGGGCCAGTTGCCCATCCCCCTTTAAGCCCGGGGGGCCCCCAACCCATGTTTCCACGTCTGGGGGGGAAACCCCCTACTCTGTCCCCCTTTTGGGCAAACAGCCGGGACATTTCAAGGGCCGCATGCCCCCCGCCCCAAAAGGGCCCTTCCCAGTCCCCTTTTCCCAAGGCCCCCCAATTTTTGTGTGTGGGGGGGGGGGTGGGGGGGCCCTTAAATAATTTAAAAAACCCCAGTCCCCGGGGCCGCTTTCTGTTGCCAGGGGACTTTTGGGGACCCCGTGCGCGGAGATGACTGGGGTTTGGGGCCCCGGGAGCTGGTTCCCCAAAGGACATGTACCCGGAAAAGATTTGGGGCTGTTCCGGAATTGGAGGCTTGTGGGGCCTCCCGGCCCCCAAGGGTGTTTTTTGGAAGGGGGGTTGCCGGCCCGGGGAATGCGGGGGGTTTGGGGGTGTCCCCCGAACTTTCCGGTTGTATTTTTTTTGGGACAGATTTTGGGGCGGGGGGGTTAGCCCGTTTTGGGGCCCCAAAAAACCCCCCAAAAGGTCTGCCCCCCAAAAGGGTGATATGTCATAAAAACCTTTTTTAAATGTTGAAAAACAATGTTTTTAAATTTATGCATACGATGGGTATGGGGGGTGGGTAAACATGGTGTGTCCTCTCCATCCTGTGGAGAGGAGAAAAGGGTTAAAGCGGGTTTGGGCAATAGGGAAAGCGGGGTTTGGGGCCCGAAAGCTGGGGGTTTTGTTGTCCTTGGTTGTTGGCATCAGAGGGGAAAAAAACAGGGGGCAGCCCTTTTTGTGGGGGGGGAGCTTGAGGTGGGGCCCAGGGCTCCCGGAAAGGCCCCCGGGGGGTTTTCCCCCACAGCCGGGGCAGACGCTGTGGGTGGGGGGAGCAGCAGGTGAGGGGGGCTCCCAGGGGGGCCCACAGGGGCGGGTTCCCCTCAAACGGATGTCAAAGGGAAAAGGTTAGGCCCAAGCAGACGGGCCCGATTTTATATAGACGCCGAGGGGGAGGGGGGCCCACCAGCGGTTGCAGGGCCCTTGGCCCTGTCCCCGCTGGGGGGAGGGGAAAGGGGGGCCCAAAGGAGGCCCTTTCAGGGGCCCGAGGGTTTTTCCTCCCATGGGGACCAGGTTTTTTGCCGGGTAGGTGGGGCCCAGGAAAGATAGGCCCCCGGGGGAACCCGGGACAGATGACTTTGGCAGTTTCCTTTTTGGCCACGTTTGGTCGGGGAGTTTCAGGCGCGGTTTGGGCGGCGACGACAGCCTGAAAGTTCAAGGGGGCAGGGGCACAGCCCCCTTTGGTTTGGGGACCAAGGAAGGCTGTCCCCAACGTGACGGAAAGGGACCGGGTTACCGGGGGGCGTCCCCCGGGGGACCAAACGGTTGGGGGTTTCCCCTACCCGTTCGGGGGGGAAAGGTTGTTGCGGGTTTTGCGTTTGGGGGTTTTCCGGGGCCCCGGACCCTGGGATCCCCCAAAGCCAAAGGGAAAAGGCTGGCCCAGCTTTTTCTACGGGCCAAAAGGGGGGATGTGTGGGGGCCCACTGCCGTTCTTTTGTGACACCTGTCGAGGGTGGGGAAGGCGGGGGGAAAGGGCCCCAAAGCCCCATGGTACCTCTGTTCATGGGACGGCCTTTCAGGAGGGGGGCTGTGGTTTTAAATTTGGGGAACGCTGTCCATTCCCAGCAGCCCCGGAAAAACGTTTAAATTACTGAGGTAGTGGACACGCCACTCGGTCCCGGAAGCGGAAAGCTTTTTGTCCAATGGGCCGAAAAGGGTTTGGGCCACCCCCTTTTCTGGAGATTTTTTTCCCGAGTGGGTTTTCCCCCCAGGAAATGCTCACTAAAGGGGGGGGCCCAGTTCATGTCGCAGTTTAATGGAGTCCTTTGGGGGTAACTGATACGGGTTGAAACATCTGGTGGCCAGCCCTTTTAACCACCCCCCCCAGACAAAAGGCCTTTTGTGAAGGTTCAAGGCCCATTTGAAGCAGATGTTTAGAGGGTTTGGTGGGACACCCCCGGGCGCGACTGGGGCGCGGGTACCCCCCACCCCTGCTATTCAATACCGGGAAAGTTCACAAACCTCAAGGGGTTTTGGGCCCCCTTTTCGAGCTCGTATGGGGGCGTTTTCGGGGGCCCCCGGGCCCTTTTTGGGTTTGAAGGAGGCCTGGGAAAAGGGACTTAGCCAACCCCGGGAAAGGGGGGGTGTCGGTCTTTTAAAGTAGTTGGTGCTTTCCGTGACAAAATGAAAGGCCTTGACCGTAGGTGACGGAATATCCCAAACGGGCCCAAAAACCCGGCCCCAGAACCCAGTGGGTACGCCAGAACCCTTTGTGAGGGGACCTTCCAGGGGGGGTTCAGAAAGTGGGGGGCCCTTTGGGTCCCCGTCCCCACAGGAAAAAAGGCTTCAGGAGCCGGGGAAGGCCCATATGTGTGCAAAAGGGAAACCAAACCCCGGTAAAGTCCCTGGTAAACCCTGGACCACCCGGGGGAAAGGGCGGAAGGCCCTTCCAGTGAACATGATAAAGGCGCATCAAAAGCGGGAGGTATTGCCCCCCCCGGTGTGCAACCGGGCCCGGGAAAGTGAGACGGAAAACCCCTCTTGGACATGCTTTCCCGGCCCGGGGCGGGGTTGGGTAATAGGGAAAGTGGGATTTGGGGAAAGGGTCTGGAGGCCCAAGGTCCAGTGTTGGAACCCCTCTCCCCCTTCCCGGGAAATTGTTAACTAAGGGCCGGGAAAAAGGCGGATTTCAGCCGTCATCACGTGGAAAAGGGGGGGAAATCACCCCCCAATACGGCGTTCAGCATATCGGATATCCCCAAAGTGCGGGCAGCCACTCGGGGGTTTTTTACCGGGGGAAAGGGGGATCGCGACCCCCCGGGTGGGCCCCCTTTGCGTGGACAAAGGGGGCCCCTCAACGTTTTGTCACGGCACTGAGGGTTTACCCCAATGCCACTCATCGATGCCCTTTTGCTCGTTTCATTTGGGCCCGGGGGGCCAAGAAACCTGCCCATGGATCGGGAGGGGGGGGTTTAATTGGAAAGTTTCCCCCTGACCCGGGAAAAAAGGGAACGCTTGCCTTTTTTAAAACCCCATTCGGGTTGTACGGGGCCCCACTGTCATGCCGTTGGGCAAAAAGAATGCCCCTGCCCCTTTCAGGGGATGGTCAACACGCTCTCAAGGGCTTAAAGGGTACGGGGCCCTTGGTTTCCCCTGGAGGGACTTTAGCCATTTTCAGTCCCCCCCTGGGGGGGACCCAACCCCCGAACCTGACCCCAGGTGCTTGGAGTTTCCCCCAGGCGGGTTGACCATCAACCCGGGGGAAAAAAGGGGCCAAGGCTGGTATGGTGGGGGGTCCACTCCCGGGGGGCCCCGGGTAGGTGGGGGGGCCCTTGAAGCCAGACCCCGGAAAAGGGGGGGATGAAATCGAATCCGGGCCCACCCCCAGGACCAAGAAGCAGGTGTTGCCTTCTTGGGAAAGCTGGGAAACTATAGGAGGTTTTTTTTCCAAACACTAAATAAGAAAAAATTCCCCTGGGCAAAAGGGGGGCCCCTTTTGGCCCCCAGACTTCCAAAACCCAAGGAAAGATTTTGCCCCCCTTTCCCTTCACCGCGGGTCCCGGGAGGGAAACAAACCGGGAAATTCTCCCGGGGAAGGGCCCTTTTCCCAAAGGGGCCCTTTTCCCAAAGGGGCCCGGGAACCCCCCTTGGGTTTCCCCGGGGGAAAATTTTACCTAGTTTAACAAAACCCCCAAAAAGCCGGGCCAAAAAAAACCCTTTTCACCCCGGCCCCCAAAGGGGTTTTTTTTAAAATAGTTTTTAAACAAAACCGAACGCCCGGGGTAAAAATTTGGCATTCGGGGGTTTGGACCCCAAGGGGGGCCCCTTCAGCCAAAAGGTGGGCCCCCAAGGGCCCATTGGAAAAACTTCCCCTTTTTTTTTACCTTAAAAAAAAAAAAAAAAAAAAAAAGGGACGGAAAGGGCTTTTGCCAAAAAAAAAAAAGGGAAAATTTTTTTGGGGAAAAATTTTCCCAAAAAACCAAAAAAGGAAAAAAAGTGTTTTGGCAAAAATTTTTAAGGGGGCCCCCCTGAAAAAACAGCCGGGGGGGCGGGGCCCTTTTTTTTTAACGGGGCCGGGGGCATTTTCCCTTGGGGGGAAAACCCGGACCAAAAACCCCCCTTGGGGAAAAAATTTGGGGAAAAAAACCACCTTCTCCGGAAAAAAATTTTGGGGGGGAAAGGGGTTTTTGGCTACGTTTTTTTTTGGTTTTTTCCCCCGTTTTTCCAACAGTAAAAAACCCTTCGTCTTTCGCCCACCGGAAGGGCGAGCCCCAGGCAAGCCGATGGGTTGTCCCGAAAAGGGGAGGGTCAGGTGGGGGGGGGGGGTGGGGGGAACCCCCGGGGGATGGGGGCCTTTGCCCCCCAAAAAAGCCCAACCCCTCAAAAAAGGGGGGAGGAAGGTGTGGAAGGAAAGAAAATTCCCCAAACCTTCACTGAAAAAATTTCCCCCAAAATTTCAAAAATTCCCCCCTCTTCCCCAAAACCCACCCCTAAATCTTGTCCAAGAAAACCCCCCAAGGCCTTTCCCCCCCCCCCCCCCCCCAAACCAAAACAGGGGATTTTAAAGTCCAATTTACCCAATTTGTTAATCAGGCCACCCTCCCTTTTTTTTTTTTTCCCCAAGGGGGGCCCCCCTTTTGGGGGGAAAGGGGGGGCCCCAGAAATTGGGGCCAAACCCTTTGAAAGGATCCAATCATGTCCCGGGCCCCCCCCCAAAAGCAACAATGGTAACTTGACTTTTTTTAAAACTGCCTTTTGTCTTTTAACCCAATTAATGTTTTGCCCCTTCCTCTTAAACCTGTAATTATTATCCATCTTGTACATTTACCTGTCTAGTGTGCCCTTCAAGGAAATTTTAAATTATAAATTTTAATCTGAGTTAGTCTGTTTTTTGATAAAACGGCCCCCCACACGCCAAAATTCTCGGTTATGTATATAGCCCCCCAAGGGGTTTTTTTTTCCTGACCCTGCTATAAGTGGGTAAGGGGAAACCGGTTTAAAAACTAAACGAGCGAACTGGGGGCCCGGGCATTGTTTTTTCCCCTTGTCCCAAAGTGGGGGAAGGGGGAACAGTGGAACTTTATCTGGTGACCTTGACCCCCCTAGTGGGCAGCGCAACGTCGGAGATACCCCCCAAAGGGTCGGGCCCCGGGGCGGGGGACTAGGCTTTTTTCGTCAAGGGGAAAAATCCCTTTTACAAACTTTTGTTGTATTTGGCTGCTTAAAGACCATTTTTCTTTTTTTCGGGATCAAAAGAAACAAAAGTTTGCCCGTATATGTCAGACATACTTTGGCTTATCTTAAAGGGGGTTTCCCGGGTTAAAAAAAAAATTAAATAGTGGGGAGGGGGGGTTGAAAAGGGGATAAAATACAAATCATTTTTCCCAATGGGGCCCCCTTTTGGTGCTGGGGTTTGGGGTCCAAGTTTTTTTTGGACGAGGGGTACATTCCCTTTCCCACCCAAAAAAAGGACAGCGGGCATATCCAAAAAAGTTCTTTAATTTTTTTCCCTTTTTTGAGTGCACCATTAAAAAATTTACATTTTGCAAAGCTTCGAAAAAAAAGTGGCCTCTCTAAAGGGTTTGGGAACTTTTCTGGGGTGTTTTTTGAACACACCCCAATTATGGGGAAAAGGTTTTTTGCATTTTGGATTTACTTCAATCCTGTGGATATCTGTACTGTATCCACCACATCTTTGTCACTTTCACAATCACGCGACCCTGCAGGCAGTCACAGGTCATCTCTTTCTGTTAAAATTGCATGTGACAACCGAGGCCTATGATTGGCTGAAGGATCACATGCTGGAGCTTAGTACTGGAATGTTGCTGGTTGTAATGGGGAGACTTATATTCTTTCAATTTCAATTCCTCCAGGTCCATTAGGGCTTGTTCACACAACGTTTTTGTGATCCGTTTTACGGATCCGCAAAATGGATCTAACAATTGTCAGTGTGATTAAAATTGAGTTCAATGGCAAAAGAGCATCGCCGTTCTCACGGGAGATCAGCAATGCGCTTTTGAGGGCTCTCCTGCACTGCGCTTTTCAGATCCGCTTTAAGAACTGACATGTCAATTCTTCTTGCGTTCTACGCAAGTGAAAGCCCATAGGAGATAATGGAGTGCGCTTTTGGCACCTGTCTAAAAGTGCTCCAAACTTTGGGTACATATTAGCGGCACTTTGGTCCCAGAAAGCGGATCCGAAAAGCAAAGTGGGCAGAGGGATAGGAGGTGATCGGCTGCAGGGTGGATGGACGCGGAGGAGCGGTGATCGGCTGCAGGGGCACGGACGCGGAGGAGGGGTGGTCGGCTGCAGGGGCACGGACGCGGAGGAGCGGTGATCGGCTGCAAGGGCACAGACGCGGAGGAGCGGTGATCGGCTGCAGGAGCACGGACGCGGAGGAGCGGTGAACGGCTGCAGGGGCACGGTCGCGGAGGAGCGGTGATCGGCCGCAGGGGCACGGACGCGGAGGAGAGGTGAACGGCTGCAGGGGCAAGGAAGCCGAGGAGCGGTGATCGGCTGCAGGGGCAAGGACGCCGAGGAGCGGTGGTCGGCTGCAGGGGCACGGACGCGGAGGAGTGGCGATCGGCTGCAGAGGCACGGACGCGGATGAGCGGTGATCGGCTGCAGTGGCATGGATGCCGAGGAGCGGTGATCGGCGGCAGGTGGATGGACTGGGGCTGCACACAGGTGGATGGACGAGATTGAGAGAGAGATACGTAAAACGCAAGCCAAAAGCATACAATACGGATCCAAAGAAAGTATCAACTTCTGCATTTTTCGGATCCGCTTTACAGATGCAGTTTTCACTCCTCAAAAACGGATCCGTAAAAAGGATCCAAAACGTTGTGTGAACAAGCCCTTAAATGTTTTTTTTTTTAAACCCTTCCCTCAAGGTACATGCTTATAGGTCCAATATTCTCCTCTGACCGTGTAGTGTGGTGAGACAATAAATATATATATATATATATTTATAATTTATTTATTTATTTCTATATGTTTCTATGTGAATCTGCCTGAAATGATATACAAGTCCCCGGGTTACGAAAAGGATAGGGAGTGTAGGTGTGTTCTTGAGTTGCAATTGTATGTAAGTCGGAACAGGTACATTTATTAGATGTAACTCCAGCAAGTTGTGTTTTTTTAGTTTTGGATAGTGCAGGGAAGGGTTTTTACATTTGCTTTGCTGTCTGTGGCCTTGTTTAGAGGATTTCACCTCACTTTCTGTATTTCATGTGCTGCTGTGGCATGCTGGCACTTGGTTATTATGGGGTGTGACTCAGTGTGTGATGACAGTATGCTGAATCATGCCCCATAAGTCTCCGTTTGTAACTAGGGGACGGATGTAGGTCAGACTGTTGTAAGGCGGGGACTGTCTGTATAGCTATTTAAGCATGTATCCCATTATTTGTGCTCTGTTTATATTTTGCACTATTTGGGTACCATCTGCAATATTTGGGCACTAGGGGTGACATATATGAAACTTGGCGTCAACACAGCAGCTCTAAATCAATATAGAAGAGTGTAGAATGGGACAATATGTATGAACCTGTCTATGTGAGTTCATAAATCTGTGGTATGTCTTTAATAGCTTAGCATATCTTTGGCGCATAACACATCTTTGGTGTATAGCACATCTCTGGCGTATTGTACATCTTTGGCGCATAAAAAAGGATATCTTTGGCTGGTAGCACAGCATATATTTGCAGCATAGCACATCTTTGGCTCATAGCATATCTTTGGCACATAACCAGTTGCGGAACTATCGGTTAGCAGCCGTAGCGGCTGCCACAGGGCCCCCGCCACAGTAGGCCCAGCTGCCGCATCCCACATCAGAACGCCTGGGCCCTCTGTCCCAAGCGTTCAGAATCAGGAGTGGTTT
Organism: Phyllomedusa bahiana; assembly: GCA_025379985.1. NCBI lineage: Eukaryota > Metazoa > Chordata > Amphibia > Anura > Hylidae > Phyllomedusa > Phyllomedusa bahiana. Next base: position 6,511 of record JAODAL010030195.1, on the reverse strand, counting down.
ACTTTACAGCTATTTGCGATGTGGAGCGAACGCTGGGTAGCTTGTCTACATGTAAGCAGCCCAAGAAGCTCCTGAACAGTGATCTTACTATGGGCTGCTGACGTGCAGTGCACCTGCCTAATGTCTGTTCAGAGTCATCTCCTGAGCCCTGACCAAGCCCGGACTGCCCATAGGGCAAACCGGGCATTTGCCCGGTGGGCCGCTGTGGTCCGGGCTGCAGCACCGTCTGGGAGCGCCCGCCGAAGGGGCCGGCGTTTCCCCCCGGCGGGCCCCAGGTGCCGGCACTGCTACAGGGGCCGCAATGGTCGCATATGCGACCGGACCCCTGTTCCAGGGGCCAACAGGCCCCCCTCGCCACACAGCTGGATGGCCGGGTCAGAGACCCAGCCATGCAGCCATCACGGCCGCCGCCTGCACCGCGCGGTGCAAGCAGCAGCCAAGGCAGAACAGCCGGGATCTTCTGATCCCGGCTGTTCAGCTCCCAGGAGGCCGCCAGCAGGGGCAGGAAAGTGATGACGTCATCGCGCCCCGCCCCGCGTCCTGCTCTCTGCTGACGAGGAGAGAAGAGGAAGCAAAGGCATCAGGTAAGTATTATTTTTATTTTTTTTTAACTACTTACTAGCCCTGCCTGTCTATAAGTGGCCCTGCCTGCCTAGCTATATACTAGCCCTGCCTGCCATAAAATGGCCCTGCCTGCCAAAACTATATACTGCCCTGCCTGCCAATAGTGGCCCCGCCTGCCTAGGTATTTACTAGCCCTGCCCCGCCTATAAGTGGCCCTGCCTGCCTAGCTATATACTAGCCCTGCCTGCCTATAAAGTGGTCCTGCTTGCCTACTATATAATAGCCCTGCCGCCAATTTACTGGTTTCCCGCCTGCCCAGCTATTATACTGGCCCTGCCTGCCTATATACTGTCCTGCCTGGCTATATACTAGCCCTGCCTGCCTATATACTGTCCTGCCTGCCTATATACTAGCTCTGCCTGTCTATATACTGGTCCTGCCTGCCTAGCTATATACTAGCGCTGCCTGCCTATATACTTGCCCTGCCTGCCTAGCTATATACCAGCCCTGCCTGCCTATAAGTGGCCCTGCCTGTCAATATACTGGTCCTGCCTGCCTAGCTATATACTAGCCCTGCCTGCCAATATACTGGTCCTGCCTGCCTAGCTATATTCTGTCCTGCCTGCCAATATACTGGCCCTGCCTGCCTGGCTATATACTAGTCCTGCCTGCCTATATACTGGCCCTGCCTGCCTATATACTGGCCCTGTCTGGCTACATACTGGCCCTGCATGCTATTTCCTGGCCCTACCTGGCTAATTACTGGCCTTACCTAGCTAGTTACTGGCCCTACCTGGCTAATTACTGGGGAAAGCCCCAGCTACCTGGCTAGTTACTGGGGGCTGTCCTATCTACCTGGCTAACTACAGGGGAAGGCTCTGTCCACCTGCCAAATTAATGGAGGGAAAAACCCCGTTTACCTGCCTAATGGGGGTCTACCTATTTACATGCCACTTATCTGACATTTTTTAATTTCTAATTTTTAGGGTCTAACATACGCTGTTTGGGGTACAATTACTGGGGCTCTATGGATAGGGAGCTTGTACAGATTTGGGAATTGATAGGAAAGTGCTGGAAAAGAAAGGAGTCTAAGATGTATTTGTGGTAAATTCTACAGGGACAAGTAGTGACCGGGAGAAGAAGACACTGCATTCTGTACCGGACAGAGAATAAATGGAAGGGAACAACTCATCAGTCAAGACATCATGGAGGTTTGGGCCAGATGGAGAAGAAAAGGAGAAGAGAACAACTCCATCAAGATGGACGTCTCCTGGGAGTCCATGCTGTCAGGGGTAATTTTACTTCTGTGTTGAATCAGTGCTGTATTCATGTGATGGTGACCTGACTACTGGTGATCTGATTGGTGGGGTTGTAGGTTATGCTCCTGTGTTAGGGGGCTTTCACGTGTTTTTTTGTGCAGAAATGTTCAGCATTAACTGCTCTGCCTTTCTGCACAAAAACGCACCAAAAACACATCAAAAACGCACCAAAAATGCTCCATGTGAAAGCACCTTTATAGTGTAGTTTATTGTAGAAAGTGGCGAGGTGCGAGTACAAGGGAAATTTTGTAAGCGGATATTGTATGTGGGCTGCTGGTGGCTTAGTGCCAGGGCTGATTTTTATTCCCAGTCCGGCCCTGGGAGTATTAGTCACTATATAGTGGTGACATGCGGTGATAATGTGGTCTTGTATACGTACTGACCAGCAGATAAAATGTGTCAATTAAACTGTTCAGTTTAAACTCCAACAAAAACTAAACCCAAAAAATACAGACACAATTGCATTTTTTTCCTATTTACCAAATAAATATTTTTTGGGGGAGGGAAGAGTGCAAAAGGCAACAGATGCTCTGGCTGTATAAGTTGAGTTTCTTTTTCCACCACCTGGCTCCATTTCAAATTAATATTTCAAATGAATTTTCTTCTATTAGACAATCCCTTTAAGTAGAAATAATTTTCCACAGTATGCTACACCGCAGACATCCGTCTAACCAAGTAGGGAACCTGATGTTAGAAAGTAGTAGTCTACAGCCATTGTCTGTGGTTAGCGGGGCACAAGCTGAAGCTTTTCACCTGGGCTCACCTGGGAGTCTTTAGCTACGCCTCTGGTTGCAACTATGGTGCTCTTATTTATTCAAGGTATAGAGATGGTATGGTGGTGTTCACATTTACTGATCATGCCTCCAATAACAATTCTTTTTACGGCAGCACCACTAGTTATGACCAATAATATTTAGTGTAAGTGCTTACACGTGCGCTGTAAGTATATAAGAAGCCATAGCTGTAGTTGTCTGTATCCACTACAATGTATCATTGGACTGCTCTATTCCACCAGAACACTTTTCAGAGCTATTATTGATATTGTGTATAGTTTTATTGGTAGAACCAATGTAACACTTACCTGCATCACTTAACCACTTTTCCAGTAAGGGTTTTAACTTGCACATGTTTTTGAAGCTCAGATTAAGTGCTTCAAATCGTGATATTGTTGTTTGGCTGAAAAACATTTCCTAAGTTTACCCCTGGGCCCAAACCCAAAATACCCCGAAAAAAAAAAAATAAACTGTGTCATCAATTGTGGTGATATCTATAGACATTGTTACTGTAGAGTGAATCTGTCTGACACCTGGGTTCAGGATGTCCTGAAGCCCTATTTTTTCTTTAGCCCTATCCCAAACCCTAAATTGGGGTTAGGGTTTTTAAGCATTAACTTACTATTCCTAAGTGCTACAAGTCTGGTGAGGCTCCTGGCAGGGCATTTCTTATGGTTCAACTTAATTTTTGGCTTCATTAGCTGGAAGTAATGTTGAAGCAGAGGTGATGCTGAATAGTAAGTTAACCCCTAAAAGTCAGTTAAAAAGACTAACCTTAACCTCAAGTTAGGGATGATTTTTGGCATTTTTGCCAAGATTCAATTTGTTTGACCCAGCCGAAATTGGTTGAATTTGAGTCGAACCTGACATAATCTTGAATCCATAGCACAACACCAGCCGTCACCGCTAATATGGATTGTCTACCCCTTTAAGTTTGTTAGCATAGAGATAACATGCTGTGATGTAAACAGATTAAATCACTTTACAATTATTTCTACATTTTAGTACTGTAATAAATACAAATATTTCTCACCTGCGTAAACCCAAGCTTTATCCTTCTCTGCTTGAATGTTTTAGCAAATTTTTCCAGTTCTTCTAAGTCGCTGGGCTCATCAGGGGCCACAGGTAAGTGTTTTGGGGCATGTAGATGTTGTGCTATTTCCAAATGAGGCTCTATAGAACCCGGAAGACCTGGACGTCCCACAGCCTGTTAGATAGATATTAGTAATAAACTTTTTAAAGCTCTTAGTTCACAATTTTTACAGCATAAGATGTGATGGTGTTATATCAATGGAAAGACAGAGTGTGGGGAGAGTTGTACACTACTTGTGTTGGTCAGCTGAATTTGTGAACTAGATGCTTTAACAGGAGGGAAGACTTGACTGTTAGCAGAATCCTTCTGATAAATTTAGGGTACTTTCTCACGGTGCGTTTTTTGATGCATTTTTTTTTCAGAAATGCACACCATTAATTACTGTGCATTTCTGCTAAAAGAAAAAAAAAACATCAAAAAATGCACCATTAACGCACCGTGTGAAAGCACCCTTATAAGGGTTCCTGTTTTCAATTACAGCTGACCTGTTAACTAGTTTCTACTCATTTTGAAATAAATTTATATATGCTTTACATATTAGGATACAGTGCTGATTTGTGACCAGTGACACACAGCCTTCTCTGTATGAAGCTTATACAGAGATACCTGTTAAGGCAGCTGTTTGATGGAAAACATAATCTTTTCTAAAGTTAATTAACTTTGTGATGTACACTCATTACATGAGTATCATGCCAAAGGTGGCAACAGTTGAAAACAGAGCCAAAATGAGTCAAATCAAGCACATAATACATTTGAGCATGACAATTGAACCTCAACAATTGCACAATCAAACATGGGAAGAGACAATTAAGCAGTGAGCTGATTACTCCTTCTATCCAATAGTGGTCCTGATCTATCTGATCACGGTACACTAGACAGAGTATGAGAGTATGAGAGACTCTATTATTGTTAAATTAGCTTCTTATATTATTTAGAGGAAGTCCATAGGAGCCATCGTTGTGTGTGTTTTCATACAGCTCTGTGTTGAGGCCAAGAGATCAGGTACCCAAAGGGGTGTAGAAACAAGTAATGAATTGCTCACCTGATTGGGAGACACTTCCTGAGGATAGTTGCATGGAATTTGCTCAGAGGACCTGCAGAGCCACTATTGCTTCCACAAATTGTAAATGTACAATTTATGGAACCTAGAGGGGTGTGGCATTTTTAGGAGGGTTAGCCTCTGAAGCTGTAAACCTATGGCTATGCTTTTCAAGGATTTCAGCATTATCTAGGATATAGGGGACATGTACTTTGACTATCGTTAGGAGGGATAAAGATAGAGAAAGCACAGCAAAAGATTTGGGGTCTTAATGTTTTACAGGGCAAAGGCTTTTAATGGTTTTACAGGCTTTTAAAGAAACTATGTTTCTACAGAGAAAAGAGACTACATATACAATGAATCGCAAAAAATATAAAAGGAAGATGAATCAAGACTCAAACAAGCTATTTAAGAATTTTTTTTTGTTGGTTTGCTGGCAGTCCCTTTAGTCAGAGGAAGGGAAGGTTTGGCCCAGCACTTGTTGGCTGATGTGAGCAAATAACTGGCATCAAATTATCATTTTGTATGTTGTGTGGAGCAACTTATTAACATTCTTGAATTCTCGAAATTGTTTTTCCATGCTCTACATTTGCCCTGAATTTCACAGTTCAGAGAAAAGGAATTTCCTCTTTTATGGTTCAGTCCTATAGGGACTTTCAATTTCCATTGCTAATATGCTTTGAAGGTGAGTAGAGATCACTGCTTACAAAAACATTTAAGACTTGCAGCTCTAACATCATACCTGGGAAGCTAAGCCCATTCCAGTATGAGATCCTCCCTGCTGATGAGGCAGAGCAATAAGATTTGGTTGCAGAAGACCTAGAACATAAGACTCATGGTCAGTTATTCATTGAAGTTAAGTATTCCTATGAAAGATGACAAATTGTATGATATTACATATTGCTAAAATTGTACTAGTGACCTCCTGTAGAAAAGGAAAACTACAAATCATGACACAGAAATATGGAAACCCCCCTGTGTGTGCACATTGACCAGTGGTATTATAATCGCAGTGAAGTTGACAGCATTGGATCCAGACTCTGTGGGCGACATGTAAGAAAACTTGCACAGTGACAGACTATACAGTTGTACTTCTCAGTAAAAAGTGTTGTATTTGTCAGTATGTATGAAAGTGTCTCACAACACTCTATAAATGTGTCTCACTGTGAACCAAAAAAATATGCGCCAAAATGTGCAGCAAAATTTGTCTTACCAGTTTGAAATTCGTGTGGATTAGTACGATAATTGTGCAGCACATTCTGTCGAGACATATTCATAAATGTGTCTAATCTTGTGAAAGTGGCACGACATGCCCATAAGAATTGGTGCATACTAAATTGTTGAGGGTGTCGGACATGTGGCAGTTTTTGGTGAAAGACTTTTTAAAAATATGCCGGACAGAGACAACAGTTTTTTTGACACAAATCACGCCAGAAAACTGGCGCCGCTCCATTTATAGATGTCGCCCTGTGTTTGCAAACATAAATTCATAAATTCAAAAACTTCCACCTGTGCTGCATTTTTAAGGTTGTAGCTGATACTCACCTCTCACATCAATAACACATGATGTTCCACAGTTTCTGCGTCACTTTTTCACAATGGTGCAATTTGTCCACTCACAACATGCGAGAATGTTCACAAAACGCACAGCTTCAGAAATACTGTCATCATGGAACCAAAAGCCAATAATCATCCCTTTCTGCAACTCTATTAAACCCCCCAT
>JAODAL010030194.1:0-50350 GCA_025379985.1 Phyllomedusa bahiana | reverse complement strand
GAAAATTAATTTTTTTTGGATTCCAAATTATGTTGGATGAAAAAAAGCAGATTCAGACAAAAATTTTTTTTAAAAAAAATATGGCTCCCAATAGTTTGTTGCACTTTTCTAGGGCATCCACCTTCCTAAAAAAGGGGGATTTATAGGCCAATATTTAGGGCCGTAAAACTGCTCTACAGTGAGGTTTCAATAAAGGACTCTATAAAGACTCTAAAAGATACACGGTTTCAGGCAAGGATTACCCAAAAAAAATGTTTGAGAAGGATTTAATAGGGCTTTGACTAGTGACAGGGAATTTGTTGGTCAATAAACAAAAAGAAAAAAAACGATTTAATTCTTTTGTATAGGTACCTTCGATAAAGAGTTAACGAGTTGGGGTTACTTAAAAAGCATTGGCTACCCTGAAAGAAGTCCGGGTACTCTCTGGGTGTTTCCCCAAAAATACCCTAGTGTCATTATAGAAGGGAAAAAATCTTAGGGATGAATTTGTGCCAGTCATTTGAGGGAATGGAAAAAAAAATGGTTTTGTCTTTTATATGGAAAAACAAAAGAATTTTTTATCCTTTGAAAAAAGGGGAAGTTTGGAAAAGACAATTCATCATTTAAAACTAGAGAGGTGATTTTGGGCTTTTGTACCTCCCCAAAAGATTATGGGGGGAAAAAAAATAGAGGAGTTTCGGCATCGGATCTCGAAATATCTGAGTACTATAAAAATGAGGTGACATCCCCTAGGAAAATATTTTGGAAGTACAAATGGTGAAAGAGGTGCTAAATTTTGGGTTTGTGTGAAAAGCTAGGGGGAAAAAAAGGGCGATTTGGGTATGGTTTTTTTCTGCAGGAAAGCAAGATGGATTTTAGATCAATACATGAAACCTAAGGCTTAAAAGAAGGTTTTTTATTTGGAGCATTTATTAATCCCCGCTGATTCCTATATAAATTTTTGAAGAAACTAAAATATATTGATAAGTTTTGGTCGTGGGAAAGATGTCAGTTTGGGACAGCTTTTTGAATTTTCTGGACTATAGGAGCAAAAGGGTTTTACATTTCGTTTTTCCTTTTCCCCCCTTGTTCCCTGTTCCCCCCTTGTCCCTCTTTTCCCGTGGGTTTGCAATGATGATAAGTATTAAACTATGAGGCCCCCCCCTTTGTCCGTCGGTTTTCCCAGTGTTTTGCAAATGATGATGGGGGAAAGGATCATTGAGACCAAGATTCTATTTGACTGGTTGGGACATATATTTTTATTTTGCATAAGGAATTTGTTAGAACCAAATTATTATAGTATATACATTTAATTTCAATGACGAGACGCCCTTGGGATTAAAAGTCCATTATTTTAGTATACTTTTTTATTGTTTTTCCGACTGGTAGTTTTTTGCTTACCTATGCAAAATACAATGGAGCATGAATGGACTCGCATTTCTGCATATTCCTTTTCAATGTAAGAATGGTAACTGTGAGAGCTGTAAGAAACAATATTTCAATGGGGGGAAAGTAAAGGCGAAACAGGGGGGGGGCAGGCGGGGATAAATCATAAGCTTGAGCTTTATTAAAAAGAATTCATATTAGATAAGGGGAAGAGGTTCTTGGGAACAGATATGGACAAAGTGTATTTACTGGTACGTATTTTCCCCTAAAAATGCATATTAGAATAATGCTATTAAAATAGAGGGAAAAAGGGTTTATGGGGAAGGGGTTAAGTTAGCTGTGTATTTAAAAAAAGTAATACTATCTCGCTTAGTTTTTTCCCGGGTTGACCCGCGCAGAGGTTTCTAAACCAAAAAAGTAAGAAAAATGGACGGAAGTCCATACAATAGGCGGGAAAACCCCCTTTTGGTCAATTCGCGGGGGGGCATGGTAAAAAAGGGGGCCCGGAAAGCCCCCCAAATGGAAAATTGGTAAAATTTGTACAAAAGAACGCGCAGAGTAAATTTTAGCTTCAGTAGGGCTTGAAGGAGAGTAAAGGGACAAATGGGTTTGGGTTGAATCTTTTGGGGGTTTAAACCCTTAAACGACCTTGGGGGTTTTACCATACGCCCGGGTTTGGTTTTGGGGGTTTCAGCCCTGGTCGTATGGATACGTCCTGAGGATCGGGCGAATCAAAAGCGATCGGCGCGGGGGGTTTGTCAGCTGTTTTATTTACAGCTGGGAATCCCGCGCCTGGCCCCGACCCGGATCGCTCGGGGGGGGGGGGGGTTCCCCCTTTAAATTATACGACCATAGGGTCGCTTAACTAAGAGGGGGGGATGCAGGAGGAGATCCCTCCCTCCTCCCGTCTCTGTCGGCGGCAGCACCCAAAGGATGGGGAAACCCGTCCCAAGTTTCCTCCCCTTGACAAGACAGCACGGGGGGCCAGAAAATCCCTTTTCCGGGGTTGTCTGTAACGTCACGTTCCCCGGGGCCGTGCCTGGGGGGCATGCCCCCGGCCCAATGGGGACTGACATTTGTCATGGGGAACCCAGTATAGTAACAAGTAGTACTAAATTTTAAATTGGGAATTTGAGGATCTAAAGATCTCTTTTAAACCCCCCTAGGGGAAAATGAAAAAAAATAACGGGGAAAAAGTGAAAAAAAAAAAAAAGGGGAAAAAAACAAGTAAACACAAAACGGAAAAAAAAATTTAAAAATACTACACCCCCCTTTTTTCCCTTTAAAAACCCCAATGCCCAAAAAGATAAAAAAATTAAATAAAGAACCCATATTTGGTATGCCGCGTGGAAAAAAAACCTTCCCCTTAAAAATCTGTCATTTTTAAATTTTTAAACCCAAAGGTAAACCCCGGGTTAAAAAAAAAAAAAAAAAAACAAAACAAAATTTAGTTTATTGTTCACCCCGCAGCACATAAATGGAATAAAAAGGCGATAAAAAACCCCTTGAAAGCAAATTTTTTTCCCAAATTAAAACGTCAGTTAAACCCCCGCAAAAAAAGTCCTTTTCCGGGCTCTTTTATCCCGGAAAAAAAAAAAAAAAAATTTTAAAGCTTCAGAGATAGGATGCATAAAATTGTTTTTACACACTAAAAATATTTTTTTTTTTAAAAGTCCCTTCAACAAAAAAAAAACTATAAAAAATAGGGTATCCCCATAATGTTGAGCCCCAAAAGGGAAAAACCCTAATTATCAGGATTGGGCCATTTGGGGACCCCTTTTAAAAAAATAAAAAAAAAAAACACTACTAGGATTGCGTTTTTTATTCCCCTTTGGCCCTTCAAAAAAGGGGATTTAAAAAGCCGATCAAAAAGGCCTTGCCCCCCCAAAAAAGGGATACAAATAAAAACATAAATTTCTTTTCCCCATAAAAAAAAGTCCCTACCAGCTCCAAAGCAAAAAAAAATTTAAAATTATGGCTCTCAGATTTTATGGCGATGCAAAAAGTATTTTCCTGGTTTGAAAAATGGTTTTTTATTTTTATAAAACAGTAAAAAAAAAAAAAATATAAAAATTTGGGTTACCCGGTGTTTATCGTTTTGGGCCCTGCTGAGTAAAGCTACTTTGCCCTATATCCCCTTTAAAGTGACCGTATAAAAAATAAAAAAAAAAAAACAACAAACCAAGATTGCTGTTTTTTGTTAAAAACCTTTTAAAAAAACCCTTTAATAAAAAGGGGAACATAGAAATAAATATGCCCCCCAATTAATTTTTTTAACCAATAAAAACTTAATTTACCCCGCAAAAAAAAAGGGCCCATAACAGTTTAGCCACACCCCCCAAAATAAAAAATTTAAAAGGGCTGCCCAAAATAGGACAAAAAAAAACAAATTTTTTATAAAAATATTTCTACGTGAAAAAGTAAAAAACAAAAAAAAATTTATAAAATTTATATCAGGGTTTTAATTGTACCGCCCCCCATAGTAAAGTTTCACATCATTTACACTGAAAAGGGCGAATGCTGAAAAATTTTAAAACTCAAAAAAAAATACCAAACCCTGCTTTTTCCCCCCCTTTTTCATTCCCCAAATGTTTAAAAAAAAACCTTTTGGAACACCTGTGTCCTAAAATGAAAGAATAACCCTTTAAGATGGACCCCTAAAGGGTGTTGAATCCAAATGGGGCGACTTCGGGAAGGGGTTTTGTTGGTTTTTATTTTGGGAAAGTTTTTGCAAATGCGAATCCCCCCAAAAATTTTTCCCAAAACCCAAATAGCGCCCCCTTCCTTTTACGCCCTTCCCCCCCCCCCAAACGCCGGGTTTAACCAAATTTGGGGTATTCCCGAATTTGGAAAAAAAATTCCCTTAACAAGTTTTAGGGTTCTTTTTTAGGTTTTTTTGTTTATATAAAACTTTTTAAAGGGCTAAATAGAGAATTATTGGAAAAAAAAATTTTTTTTAAATTTTCAAACCCCTTATGCAAAAAAAAAAAAAAAAAAATTGTGAATAAACCTGGGGGGTTTTATATACTAAAGGGCCCCCCTGGATATTTTTATTAAGGGGTGTTTTTCCCAATTTTGGGTCAAATTTGGGGTTTTTTTTAATTTTTAGCACATTTGGGGTGCCCCAAACCTAAAAAGGGACCAAAATTAAAATCGTTTTAAAAATGAGCCCCCAAAAAAAATGTTTTTTGCTCCCTTTTGGGGTTATGGTTGAGCCAAATAATGCATGGGGCCCAATATGGTATTTTTAAAAAAAGCGGGACCGGGGGGGAAATTTGATATTAAGTTGCTTTTACTGTGACCAATTTTACCGTTTTTCCCAGTAAAATAAGGGAATAAATTTTGAAAATCTGAAAAAAAAAGGAAAATTTTAAAAATTTAACCCCCATTTTGGCTTTTAATTTCTGGGAAATTTTTAAAGGGGGGTATCAAATTCCCTAAAAAAGGTTGAAAATACTTTAAAGGGGGCGATTTTTGGGGGTTTTCCCCCCAAGGAAATGGAGGGGAAAAAATTTTTCTTTTTTGGGGGAAAAATTATTAAAAACAAGGGGAAGTTTTTTTTAAAAAAAAAAAGGGACTTTTTAGAAACCTTTGGGGAAAGTTGGGGTTTAAATTTTAAAAAAAAAATTTTAAAATTTTTTTGGGGCAAAATTTTTTTTAAAAAAATTTTTGGGGAAATTTTTTTACTTTAAAATTTTAAACCGAAAAGACCCTTTTATTTATTTATCGTAAAAAAAAAAAAAACCCCCTTTTTAAAAGGGGGGGAGGATTGCCAAATTTATTTTTTGTTTTGCCCCCCCAAAATTAAAGGGAAACATAATGGTTAAGATCCCCGGGTGTTATAAATATTTTTCGGGGGTGAATAAATTTTTAAATGGGGGTTTCTTTGCACGCGGGGGAAAAATTTTGAAACTTTCCAAATTTCGAAATTTTTTTAATTTTTAAAAAAAGGGGGAAATTTTTTTTTTCACAAACCCCAAACAAAGGGAAACTTAACAATTTTTTTGGGTTTTAAGGGCCCCTTTGGTAAAAAAAAAATTTCCCCTTTAACTAACCCCTCTTAAAGGAAAAACCCCAAATTGTGTCAATGAAAAAAACAATCTCTAAAATCACATGGATAGGAAAAAGTGTAAAAAAAGGGTTTTTCCCCAACAAAAAATTGACAAGTCAGTTTTCAAAAATAGGGTGTGTAGGAAGGTCAAAAGGGGTTTTGGGGTCCTTTAATTGGGGTTTAAATAGGGGAGAAAACCTAAATAGGGTGTGTATTTTAAAACGATAAAAAAAGGAAATGGGGGCTAGACCACAGTGACCGGACCTTGCCCTTTTGAACCCAGTTATTTGGTTTGAAAATGTTGGGGAAAGGTCGGCATGACTTTTTTAATTTGTGATTTTCTGGCTCTCATTACGGGTTGTTCCCCGCGGGCGAGGGTTTTCACAGAAACCTTATATGTTGTACGTCCCATGATATTAGGGTTTGATTTTTCAAGTAAAGGACTTTTTTGGAGTTAATAAATTCCCTGTATGTAAAAGGGGTTCCCCTTGCTGGGTGGAGGTGCCCCCAAGGACTGGAAATAAAAAAAGGAGGTTTTTCCTTTTCCACAATTAGAAAAAAAAATATTGAGGGTTTAAAAATGGGGTTTTTAAAATAGTGTGCATTGAGGTTAATTTGGTTTTTAAAATAAAAGTTGGGTTTTTTTTTGTTTTTAGTTTGAGAGGGGTTTGGAGTTTAAAGTTTCCCTTTGGGAATGGAAATGAAATATAGGAAAAAAAAGAAACGGGACCCCTTGATGCTGTGTGGGGGGAGGAAAAAACTGAGGGTTTTGTTTTTGAAAGAAAGACAGAAAAAATGTGCTGGGGGGGGGCCCAGAGAACCCTGATCCGTCCTGCCCCAGGGGGACCCCTGAGGGCAAAGGCTGGGCCCAAGAGACAGAGACCCCTAAAGTGTCCCTAGGAGGGAGAAGAGAAAAATTTGAGTTTTCGTGGGGGGGAAAAAGAAAAAACCTGATGTATGTTTTTAAACCCAAAGTCAGAAAACCCTGATGCTATGTTTGGACCAGAGAACTGGCAAATTGGGGTGGGTAAATAAAGGGGAGAGACCCCCTTGCTGTGGGGTATAAAAGACCCCCTTTTGCTGTGTTTTGGGTCTAGGGCCCACCGATCCCTGTGTTGGGTCCGGGGGGGCCCAGAGACCCCGGGAAGGCTGGGGGGGAAACCAGAGGCAGGGGACACTGATGCTGTGCGGGGACCAGAGGCAGAGACACCGAGCTGTGGGGGGGCCCCGGGGCTTTGGAGGACCCCGGGATCCCGGGTGCCTGGGCCAGGGGGAGAGCCCCCAAATGCTTGTGCTGGACAGGAGGCAGAGACACCAATCCCTGTGCTGGGACGGAGGCAGAGACCCCTTATCTGTGTGGGACAGGAGGGGGAAAACCTTTTATGCTGTGTGGGACGGAGGCAGAGCCCCTTTTTAAATTGTGCTGGGACAGGGGGAAGAGAATTTGTGCTGTGTGGACTAGAGAACCTTTTCTTTGTGGGATGGGAAGAGGAACCTGATGTGAGTGGGGATGGGGGGGGACACTGGGGCTGTGCTGGGATGGGGAAGGGGACATGATGCTGTCCCCGGGACCAGGACAGAAAAACCTGTGCTGTGGTGGTCAAGAGAGGGGGACACCTGTGTTGTGCTTGCAGCGAGGGCCCCTGATGTTGTGCTGGGTAGAGGAGAGACCCCCTAATGCTTTTCTGAGAGGGGAAAAAGAGAACTGTACTGTGGGGGGGAGGAGAGATCTGATGCTGTTTGGGGGAGTGAGAGAAACTGATGTATATTTGTAGGGGACCCATTTATGTTTACACAGCCCCATGTAAAACGGCATGGGAATAAAAATGAATTTTCATATTTTAGTATTTTGAACCCGAAAAAATCGAAGGCATTTGTGCTGCATGCAGCAATAAAAAAACCCCAGTGTTTTTAAGTATAAAACCCCAAAAGGGTTTTTTTTTAGGTTTTGCATTTAAAATCCGACGGAATATGCAACAGTTTGGGGTGTGTGTTGCGGAGTAAAGAACCCTGCGGGGAGGGAAACACCCCAAACCCCCATTTCGATCTCTGCTTGGCAACAAGCAGAGAAGGCTGCCAAGTGCTGAAGCGAGACAACCCCTTTAAGTTCAAAACAGACTTAAACCTTAAAGGGTTAAACCCAGATAATCGATGCAGTGGCAAAGAAAACCATCTTTTTTCTCAACAAAGAAAAAACAGGCACCGGCCCGAGAGGATTGGTGGATAAAGCCTTTTTGCAAGTTTTCATGTGGATGTAGTCCGACATGGCCTGTGTTTCAGGCATAGACATAGGGTATACCTTAACGCGAGGGGGTGTCGTGCCAGGCATGAGGTCTATTGGACAGTCATAGGCCCAATTGTGGCGGAAGGGTCTCTACTTCCTTTTTATTGCAGACATCCACAAATGTTTGATATGCAGAAGGAAGGCCCTAGAAAGGAATCGGGAGCTTCTGGGGAGGGGCAGTGCGTACCAAACAGAGTGGATCTAGAAATAAAATAACCTTGTCCCTTTGGCCTTAGTGAATCTTTAGAAACTGTTTTGTGATTTCTCTTGGGGACTTTTTTAATCATTATAATTTTACATGTAAACCACCAAATTACCATTTCTATTTTTATTCATTTTAGACCGATGTATCAGTAATCTGTATGATTATGTTTTGTCATGTACTTGTGCCATTATCTGGCTTATTAATAATCTTCTCATCATCTGCGGAGTAGATCCAGTTTGTCTTCTATTGGAATACCTCAAGTCCCTTTAGCCTCAGGTAAATGGGTACAAGAGTAAAGGAAAGACCACAACTGTTCTTTAAAGTGAACCACTGTTTATCTGATGATGTACTCAAAGTACAACAGCACGTGGTGAGAATACAACTAACCACAATATGGTCCCTAAATGGTGGACGAAAGATACTACCCTCTAACGCGCACTGCACTTTTTCAGCTTTGCAAGTGATCTTATCAGAGAAGGCCACAACTGTGAGTCATTGGATGTAAATGTAATCACTTATACTATCAGCACAACCTCAGAACTTCTATTGAAATCAATTGGAGCATTCCAATCACCTCTTCATTCAAAATGGAGAGGTTTACAGGCCCATTCTCAAGATAAGTGTGAGTCCTGGAGGTGGGACACCTGTCACACATTGATGACATATCTTATTGATATGTCATCAATATGTGTGGTAGAAAATAGCCCTTAAAGAGGTTAAGATCTTCTAAGGAATATGTTTTAATAGTACGTAATTCAAAGAGGATTTACTTTATTTTTCTTATGCCTGTATGATAAGTAGGTAAGGTCCAACAGATTATTTGTTAATTATCCATTATGAAATTGATTCTGATGACAAGGGATTGAATCTTTTTGGTATCATTATTGGCTCAGAGTTTGTCCCAATGGAGGATCCTCTAGTACTCTAGTGGGCCACTCCAAAAGTGGTTAGTTCATTCTTCTGCTTGAAAAGATTTTATAATTTCATAGGCAATATTACAGCTAAATATCCTTGTTTCAGCTCAAATAACTCCCATTAATCTCTCTGTCTTTATTTTTAGTTGATGAAATCATTATGGTGCCAAAATACAATTCCGATCAGGTCTTTGAAAATTCCCAACTTGTTTTTGCCGATAAAGGAGACTGGAATTTGTTGAATATCACTGTGTACAGTGAAAATTTCACTGCGGACAATCAAAATTACAGCAGCGTTAAATACATGGTAAGAGCCTACCTAAGTGCTCCCTTGCAATGGGCCACATCCCATAAGAATATTTTCCCTATTTATATTATATATACACACATGTAAAGCTATAAAAGTCTGTCCCAGAATGGTGGCTGTAGTAGAAAATGCATCTACTTAAGAGGCAGAGTTCTTATGCCTGAAATGAAAATATCTGCTACTCTGCTGAGTATAGGACACAGGGTAAAATGGAGTAAGTTTGATGATGGCATAGTGCTTCGAAGTAGGCATGTTGATTTCAGCAAGAACAGCTGACCAGAGCTCTCTACTTCCCTGATACATTCCCCCTTGACCTCCAACCCCTAGCTGCAGGGACAAATGCAGGATTTTAAAAGAGGGGATTCCAAAGAAGGCCCGATTTGCATGATGTTTTCAGGTACCGTCACAGGAGTTTGTTGGAATATCTCTATAGAACCACAACTGAAACGAAGATCAGAAAAACATTTTTGTGCATTGTTCCAACAATTTTTTATTGCTCATCTCCCCTATAGCTGTTATATGAGCCTAAGTTACAGGAGAAACATAGCCCCCAGTACTGACTGAATGGATCATCAGGATCTGCCAGCCAGCCACTCCTCTCTTACATATTGACTGCTGCTCCTGCCCCTTCCTCTGTCACATATCAAATATTGCTCCAGTCCCCTCCTCTGTCACAGATAGATCACTTCCCCTACCCCATCCTTTATCACATATAGATTGCTGCTCATACCCCCTCATCAGGGTTTATACTGGATAGGGCTGTTGCTCAAAGTCCCTTCCCCTGACAGTTTTCCCCTGGGCAGTCCCCTCCCTTTTCACATACGACCCTGCCCCGTGGCCCCCCAAAATGTTTACCCAATTTGGGGTGGGTGTTTTGGCTCCCTCTTCTTTTAAATATAGACTGCTGCTAATTTAATTCCTCTGTCATATTTAGACTGTAAATGCTTTTTTCTGTCACAACATATAGACTTCTTATAATCCTTTTACATTTCAAGCTGGGTTTTGGATTTTTCATCTCCCCACATAGATACCGGGTCATTTTATCCCGATAAAACTGCTACTTGTGTAGGAAACCCCTGAAACCCCCAAGCCCCCTTTTTTCCCCCAGAACCCTCCCTCTTTATTGGTTATTTACATACAGAGCTCCTTCTCCCCCTTTGGGGGGTTTTTGCAGGTTTTTGTTTTAAATAACCCAAAGGCTGGGGTGAGAATAATTACATTACAGTGGCCAAAGCTTTTCACAAAATACAGAATAATGGGGCACATTTACTATGGCAATTGTGCCAGTAACATTCTGAAATTTGCACCAAAAAAACTGGCCCTACATGCTGTACAAAAAAAATTGGGTTTTGGGATTTTGGAAAATTTTTTAGACGTTTTTACTTAAACTGACAAAATTTTGGGATGGCCTTTAGTAATAAAAGGGGTTTAGGTTTTGTGAAAAGAGGGAGTGACTTAATATGTGATGTCATCTGCCAAAAAATTCACCAAAATTTTGACACAATAAGTAGCGAAAAGAAGCCAACTGATAAAAGATGTGAGCTAATATTAAACCATCTGAACAGTCTGTTTATGCTTAATAAGTATTAGATAGTATTGATAAATCTGTCCAAATGTCTGAAACAATTGCGCTGTTGTTTTTGGATTTAGTTTTTGTTGGATTTTACAACATACAATTCATCTATATTGTGCAGGTCAGTGCGTATACAAGGGCCAGTAAATACCACCACATGATCCCTCGCATGTCACATTATAATGTTACTGACCAAACCAGTACACCCAAACCAATATTGCCAAACAATACACAAAATAAAAAACAAACTTCAGTGCACTCCACAAAGAAAAATAAGATACAAAAGAGTAGTTTATTCCTTCATCCTAAGAAGTGCTAATTTAAATATACAACTCTTTAAAATCAGAAAACGTAAGTTTTCACAGTATGATACTTACCCTTAGTATAGAGTAGGAAAATACATATGCAGTGTAAAAGTGTGCATTGTGTAACATGCAATCATAACATACATCAGTTATAAAGAGATAAATAATTGCTCAAACAAGAAAGGGTCAGAGAAGGGAAGACATGTATAAAAACTGTCTAGGTCTAAGACTCTTTGTTGCCTATAGCAACCAATCAGAGCTCCCCTTACATTTCATATAGTGCTCTTAAAAGGGGGGATCTGATTGTTTGCTATGGGCAACAAGGAAAGTCTTAGACCTAGACAGTGCTCATATATGTCCCCCAAGGCGTCTACGTATATCCACAATATACACTAACAACTTGTGAGCAATTTTTTGTTTTCTCCAACCCTTCTTGTGTCAGTCAGTTTTATTTTTTTTTACACTGTTTTCAACATTTACATCTCAGGCACCATACCTCACCATCCACTACAGCTTTGCACATGAGACCACCATCATTTTATCGACAATCATCTTGGCTATTTCATAAATAAATTTGACTTGCAGCTATATAGCATATGTTTGGTTCTACAGATCCTTGTCATGTAACAGCATTGTTACTGTTTTGCTCCTGGTGGTGGAACAATCTTTTTCTTCTTGTATACTACAAATTACAACCTATTCTCAAATTCCCTAATTGCTCAGTGTGTTATTAAGTTGATACCCAGGCAAAAGGTCACTGGTTCATATTGAGAAGCAGCCGTGAAGGAGATTATCCAAGAAAAGAGAAGCGGCAGCATCCAGCTCATTGATAGTGTCTCTCGGCCAAGAAAAACACTAAACTGCATCATGTGAGGCCCTAACAGCTGGAAGAATATGAAATGAATTCTATCTATCCATTCAAAAGCCAAGAGGCGGACATCCAGGCAAAATATTGGAGTCGGCTCATCACAAGGTTTATCAGTTTCGGTGTGACGAATACGACAATGGAGGTGGCTCATATGCTTTGTAATAGTGCGATCACAGATCTCCATGCAAGGACCATGCGACACACATTACCCAAAATGGAATGGTGGCCCAAAAAAGGTGAGGAAGTCTTGACCTCAATATTGTCATAAGATGCATGGATTCGAGTTTGCAAAAAAGTACAAAATGTGGACAGTAGAAGATTGGAAACGGGTGCTTTGGAGCAATGAGGTGAATGTCAATAGACTGGGCTCTGATGGGTGCAAATGGGTCTGGAACAATCAGGGGAAAAAGCGGCTAACGGATTGAGGAACTGAAGGAACTGTCAAATTCTGTGAAGGAAGCCTAATGAAATGGGGTTCTTTTACAGCCAACTGCACTGGATACTTAACCATTGATATTCTCAATCCTGAGCTATATGTGAGTATTCTACAAGATGAATAACTTCATACACTTGAGTACTATAAGTACTGCATATAAAGGACAAAATAGCGTTCCAGCAGGACAATGACCCAAAGCATACATCAAGACTGGCGAAGAAATGGTTCAATGACAACGAAGTAGAGGTACTGGATTGACCCCCACAGTCCCAAGACCTCGACTCAACTGAACACTTGGGGCAAGAGTTGAAGAAAAAGCTGTATCCGTACCCAATTGAGTCGACCAGTAGGCACCAACATTGGGATCCTCAGATCAGATTTTGATCAAGACATGCTTGAATCTGATCAAAAGCATGCCAGAAAGTCAAAACACTAACGAAAAAATAAAAGTAAAAATTTTGATTTTTAGAAACAAAACAATAACAATACAGTTACATGATAATAATCTGCATAACTAAGCATATGCTAAATACTTGCAAGTTAAATGTATGTATCAGATAGCCATAAAATGATGGTATTCTCACATTCAAAGCTGTAGTAGTTGGTGGGATATGGAGCCTCAAAGTCAAAAGTTCCAAACATTGTTACCCTTTTGCTTGTCAGTGTTGTATGTTATGATCACTTATTACACAATTCACTTTTTACACCGTATATGTATTTATGTATTTTGGCTGGGTTTACATAGTGTTTTGGCAATATGCTTAACGTAGACATTTGAATGGTACAAAACAGAATCCAAACACATAGCTTGATATATTCATTGAGTACCATGATAGAAACGTATAGTTAAAAGTGCATAGTTTTGACTCCATTTTACATAGCTTGCGTTTGGATACTGTTTTGAGATGCATCCAAAAGTGTGGCCATTGAAGTCTATGACTGACGTGTGCAAACGTAAATCTTTATGTTTGCATATATTTAACCCCTTAAGTCAAACACCTGAAAAGTACTTAAAGGGGTTTTATAATCACAGGCTTTTGCAGACTTGAGCTGTTTCTGTCTCTTACAGCTTTAAATCAAGGGGCGAGTCTCTCCTCCCAGTAGGCGGGGCTCACCTCACTGAAGAGTGGGGACATCCTCATTCTATGTGAGTAGTGGAAGAGAGAGGATGTCACTGCTCTGCATACCTCCTGCACTGGTCAGTTCTCATGTCTGCAGAGCTGTCACCAGAGATGGGCGAATTTCTCAAAAATTCGATTCGGTCACTTCGCCGAATTTTCCGACTTCATTTGTTTCGGTCCGAAGTACTTCGGGATGAATCGCGTTAAAAAAACAGCTAGTTCCAGGCTGCACAGAGCCTGCAGGGTGCTGTAGAACGTTGTGCCATGCTTAAATATGCATAGGGAGCTTGGTTTGGTCTTCATGCAATGTTGTGTTTTAGTATGACACGCATATGCCGTCACTCTTAGAATCGCTTCAGTATAAAATTCCCTGGGCACATAAGAGGGCAAAACTGACCAAAAAACTCAAGCGGGAATGTAGCCTGATAAAGTCATGCCAGAGAAAGCTGGAAAAAAACAAGCTGAGAGCTCAGGTGGCAACATTAGTGACAGAGTGTGGAGGTGACGGCGGCAGCCACAGCAGCATGAGGTCAGACAGTGGCACAATGACATTCTGGAGGTGGCAAAAACAGTATTAGGCCACAGAGTGGCATAATGACACAGTGTGGAGGTCACGGCAGCAGCAGGATGAGGTCAGAGAGTGGCACAATGACATTCTGGAGGTGGTAAAAACTGGAGTAGGCCACAGAGTGGCACAAAGAGACAGTGTGGAGGTCACGACAGCAGCAGCATGAGGTCAGGCAGTGGCACAATGACATTCTGGAGGTGGCTAAAACAGGAGTAGGCCACAGAGTGGCACAATGACACAGTGTGGAGGTGACGGCGGCAGGAGCAACAGCATGAGGTCAGAGAGTGGCACAATGACATTCTGGAGGTGGCAAAAACAGGAGTAGGCCACAGAGTGGCACAATAACACAGTGTGGAGGTCACGACAGCAGCAGCAGCATGAGGTCAGACAGTGGCACAATGACATTCTGGAGGTGGAAAAAACAGGAGTAGGCCAAAGAGTGGCACAATGACAGAGAGTGGAGGTCACGGAGCAGCAGCATGAGGTAAGACAGGGGCACAATGACATTCTGGAGGGGGCAAAACAGTAGTAGGCCACAGAGTGGCACAATGACATAGTGTGGAGGTCACGAAAGCAGCAGCAGCATGAGGTCAGACAGTGGCACAATGACATTCTGGATTTGGCAAAAAAAGGAGTAGGCCACAGAGTGGCACAATGACACATTGTGGAGGTCACGGCGCAGTAGAAACATGAGGTCAGACAGTGGCACAATGACATTCTGGAGGTGGCAAAACAGGAGTAGCCACAGAGGGGCAAATGACAGGAGTGGAGGTGACGGCGGCAGGAGCAACAGCACGAGGTCAGAGAGTGGCACAATGACAAGTGTGGAGGGGGGTGGCAATACCAGTCCCTGGTAAAGACCGGTGGTCGCAGATGGAGAACTGGCAGCAGATGTGGGCATCAGGCGGGTGGCGGCATCAGAATAGTGGCTGAGGCAGGTAATTTGAACCCCAGCCCTCATTTCTCACAGTTTGGGTGAGGCGTCATGGCTGATTTAGACTGACGCCTAAGGCGTGGGTGTGGGGAAAACCTGGCCCGATCCACCCTAAATTCATCTTGACAAAGGTCAGTCGTTCCAACATTTCCCGTGGACAAGGGGGTTTTCCTTGGGTAAGATGGCCCCCGCCCACTGAACACCCGCTCTGATGCTACACTACTGGCCGGCAGGACAGTTCTCCATTGCAACTCGGCAAGTTGCGGCCACCATCCAGTTTGGCTGCCCATTAGTCCAGGGATTTTCTAACTGTGGTGGCAGAGTGTTTGCCCAAAGTAGGCCACCACCTGTTGGATCAGGGACTGCTCCAGGTCCTGCTGCTGCTGGCGACTACCCTCCTCCCTAGGCGGATGAAGGAAGCTGCTCATCAGTGACTACAGACTTAGGTTGCTGCTGATGGAGCTGGTACTGATCCTACCCCCCCCCCCACCTTCCTCCAGCAGCCACGGCAGTAGTACGTGAGCGCTGAAGAACCCCCCCCGGTCAGACCTGTCAGACGAGGGACAATGCCGCACATAGGCAGCGGCCAACTGATACGGAGGATTTCCCTATGTATTTGAGTTTGTCCCCCCTCTCAATAGCTGGGGAAAAAAAATCCCATTTTGGACTGGTAGCGAGGGTCCAATAGGTGGAGAGCCAGAAGTTCATCCCCCCTGCCGGATGCTGACTATTCGGTGTCACTAGCAGGCCAATCAGCATGCTGCGGGCCATCTGCACAAGTGTTCCCAGGGGCTCCCTGCCTCCATCTCCACTGTATACCGCCACGGTGCTTGCGGGTCATCTGCCTCTCTTCCTCATCTCCATCTACCTCCTCCAGCTGCTCCTGCTCTCCTTCTTGTCACCTGGGTAGAAAATCCCCTCATTTCACCAGACAATGCTTCTGCTCAATGTCCTCCTCCTCCTCCATTTCAGGTCCCCAACCCGGATCATGTGGGCCCCGAGATGTAGTCGCTACAAACTCCAGTCCCTGCCCAGACAATTTTTTTTTGCATCTGTTCCAGGACATGAAGCAGTGGAATGATGTTATTCATCCCGTAGTCCTGGCGACGACAAATAACGTCGCTTCCTCGGAAATGGCCCAACAAACGGCAGGTGTCACGCATGAGCTGCCACTGGCTAACATCAAGTTAAACAGGGGAAAAATTCCTGTCCGCCTGGATCATAAAAAAAAATGTTAATGGCCTTTCTCTGTTCATACAGTGGTCCCCCATGTGCAGGTGGAATTCCAAGGGGGAAACATCGCTTCGAGTGTGTTGGGGGGCCGTTCTGCCACTGAATTCAAGGGGGGGTTTTCCTGGTTTTGTGGAATGGATGAATGAGACGTTTCCTGGCCATTTTAAGAATCTTTGAAGATCGGTGGAAAGATTCAGGAACCTTTTTCACAACCAGATTGAAAACATGCCCCATGCAGGGACATGGACATCCATCCTCGGTGGCACGGCCCATTTTCCTCCCTGGCCCGTCCCCCAGGTTCCCATTTGCAGTTGGCCGGAGAAAACCCACACTCGATTTCTTGCTGCATGACGCGAGCATTTCCTCCCTGTGTGACTTCTTCGGAGGAAGCAGGGCAGAAACTGGTGACACCGCTGTGCCTACACATGGGGTATATGGAGCAGTATTGTGGAGGCTGAGATGGTGGTGGTGGTGGAGGAGGGAGGCGGACAAGGCCCAGGAGCCGCAGTTTTGACAACGTGGAGGGGGAAAGCGGGTTCCCCCTGCCCAAGTTTTTTGGTGTGCCTGGCAGGAAGCACTTTCACCCAATGGGCCTAAAGGACATGTATGGCCCTGCCCCGTGTTACAGATCAGCGTCCACGCTGGTGCACCTTGGAAAAAACGATAAGCTCAAGGACTGCCCATTTTCTGTTCTACATATTTATGAAGTGCGGGTACTCCCTTTTATGGAAAAAAAATTACGGCTTGGAACTCCGTCCGGCTGGCACAAGCCATTAGTTCTCTGAATGGTGCGAGTCCACCTTTTGGAAAGGGAGGGTGCTTTTCCAAAAATTTGGGAAAGGAGCCGGTCAGTGCTGCACCTTGGAGGGTTGGACGCAACTGTTGTCTCTTTGCAATCGCCAAAATAAACGCTGCTCGCCATAGTAGCGGGGAGGGCATCTGGCCCCAGGAGATGATGTCAAAAAAACAGCCCCCTTTGCAGAGGTGGTGGGCCTGACGGGCTGCAAGGGATGCGTCCCCACTGGCCCCTGCTGCGGTGGCGGATGGACCCACATCTGAGCACGTTTCCCCAGGCCATCGGATGGTGCGCTGCATTGTTGACACAGGGCCGGGTGCCAACGTTAGCTCCTGCACTTTTTATTTCTCCCCCAAGATTTACATATCCCTATTTGGTCCTCCGGTGTCTTAGCAAAGAACTCCCAAAAGCCAAGGCTGATTTTACCCCCAAAACCCTTACTACCCCCCGCTGCCGCTGGCCCTGTGCCGCTACTTTCTTGGCCCTGCGAAGGGGTTTTTTTCTACCCGTGGCCGCTTGGCCCCCGACCTCAAAATGCTGTACCTGCTGACTCACGGCCACACAAACCCACTTGCGGGGCTGCGCCGCTGCCTGACCGCAAGCTGAGCCTTTCTCCTGAAAATGATGAAGCCCTTGCCCCCCCGGTCCCAAGGGGGTCGGCTACTCATATTATTTGTGTTTCATCGTCACTGCTGTCCTCATCACCGGTTTGGGTATGCAGGGTGACCCCTCACAACATGACCTCCCATCCCCCTCTCCACTCTATACTTTGCCGCCTACTGCAAAAAGCAGGGGTTTTTGGGGCCCATTTCTTCGCTGCCAAGTGCTGTGACTGCCCTCCTAAATTGTTCATCCTCGTATTAGTGGCGCTGGCCCAGACCCCATGTAGATCTTGGTGAGGGAACCTCTGGGACAGAGGCGGGTTGGGACGGTGGGGCGATGACCCCCCTCCCGGGCCTGCAACTAAGGGTTGTGTCTGCTTCCCCCCAAATCTTGCCTGGGGTTGTCGATGTCATCTGGGGGGAAGTGGGTGACCCAGTCAACCAATCAAGAACCTTGGGTTGCTGTCGTACACGGCCCCTTTGATGACAGGGAGTTTGGCTCATGAGTGACCCCTGCTGCGAGTCCCTTGCTGTGCTGCGACCTGGGCCTGCTCCGGAATGTTTTGTGCCATGCCACTCGCAGGGGAAGGCCTGCCACCTTCTGTTGAATACTGTTTGTTCTAAATGTACAGACACGTTGGGGTGAAGATTCTGAAATGTAAATACACACCCTGTTTTGACTCCAAAAGAACCCAAAATAACAAGCTTGGGTAACCTTGGATATAAATTGCGCTCCCCAAAAAGGGGAGGAAAAAAATTTACTTGTATGTGCCGTTTAAAACTCTGGTATTTTTATGTATAAAAGCACAAACAGGCTTAATTAACCTTCGGATATGAATTATGCTACAGAATTTCTTCTTTGGCGGGGGGAAAAAGAAAGTTTTTTTTATGAGTCAACTGCAGAAAAAAACTTAATTAAACCCCCGGATGTAAATTGCGCAAAAGAATTGAGCACCCAAAAAATACGAGCTTGTAGGTGTTACAATGGGTGTATTTTTTTCGTACACAACAAGAGGAAAACTTGTAATTAACCTTCGCTTGTGAAATTTTGTACAGGAAAAAAGTTTTTTTTTTGCCAGTGAAAAAGAGGTTTTTTTAGTCACCACAGCAGAGAACAACGCTTAATTAACCCTGAAAGTAAATTGCGCAAAAAATTGAGCAACCAAAAAATACAGCTTTTTGTTAAAGGGGTTGTTTTAAAAAAAAGGCGTTTTGTTTTAAATTTTACGAAAAATTTTTTTTAAAAAAAAACCCAAAAAAGAGGAAAAACCCTTTTTGGTAATTAAAAAAATTCCGCTTTTTGTGAATTTATTTTCCCACCAAAAGGAAAAATTTAAAAAAATTTTTTTTTGTGGAAAAAAAAAAAAGCGGGTTTTTTTTGTCACACAGCAGGAAAAAAAAACGCTTAATTAACCCTGGTGTAAATGCGCAAAAAAATTGAGCAACCAAAAACTACGGCTTTCTAGGTGTTACAATGGCGTGTATTTTTTCGCTAACAACAAGAGGAAAAAAATTTTAAAATAACCCTTCCCTTGTGAATATGCTACAGAAAAAATGTTTTTTGCCGGGGAAAAACGGGTTTCTTTTAGTCCCACGCGCCCGAACAAAGCTTAATTAAAACCCCTGGATGTAAATTGCGCAAAAGAATTGACACCCAAAAAAATTTAAGTAGTTTTGATTGTAAAAACGTGTTTCTTTAATGAATAAACAGGAACAGGCTTAATCACCCTTGGATTTTCATGTGCTGTGAGCCATAGCATTAAAATGTAAAAGCAGCTGCATGGAACCACGGACTTCAGTCCAATACCCCAAACAAAATCAGAAATAGAACTTTAAGAGAAGATTCTGAGAAAGCTGGGGACACCCCCCAAAAATGCTTAAAAAATGATTTCTTTAGTATACTTCACAAGCCCCCCGGAAAGTCCCTTCCCAATTAGTACAGTGAGAGCTGTATGAGCTCCCAGCGTCGCACCCGGTCATATAGGTGCGGGGAGTCACGAAAACCCCCCCGGTCTCTGATTGCTTCATCTTGCCATGTCATGAGGTATGCCCTTTTTCCTCCCGAGTTCTTTGCCCATGTAGCGCCATGTGCTGCAGCCATTTTTTCAACAAAGCACAATTCGTTCACGCGAAGTACCCAAATTCACTTGTTCCCAACCCAAGGTTTTCCTAAATTTTAACGAAAATTTCCCCTTCGCTGAATCAAACGCCCCTCCCTTTGCTGTCACCCCTCCACAAACCCCTTTTAATCAGAACAACCGCTTGGTAAACAGTTTACCCAAAAACCTGAATGATTAAAACAAATGTAGAAATGCACTCTGTCCCCCCTTTGTTTCAGGCAGGGGTGAGGGGAACAGATTTAAAAGGCTGGGTATTGGGGGTGTGAATTAGCAGCTAGGGCACTCATAATTCCCAAATCCTTTAATGGGTTTAGAAGGAGCATAGAGGAGCTCAGAGAGCATTTTTTTATACAGACAAAATCTAACGGCTCAAAATAAATATCTTAGCCAAACATGAAAGGGGGCGTGGCCCGACCTCAGGTTGCGGATTTAGCAGTACACAGATTAGCTCATACCTTCTACAATAAATGATTTAGGTAATGCAAATCAGTTGCAAAAGTGCTTATTTTTACTGTTGCCATAATTACAGATATGATCTTTGTAGTGAGAAAACCCATTTTTTTTTGTTTTTGTCTCCTTGCGTTTCTACAGTTGTAACTTTTTTATCTTTTCAATGACGCAGTTGTATGAGGCCTTATTTTATTCGGGACAAGTTCTACTTTTTGAGGGAATAGTTAAAGTTCACATGAATTATTGCAGAATTTTGTTTTCATTTTTTTTTTTTTACACCATTCACATTTCACACTTAATAACTTGTTAGATTAATTCTACAGGTTATTACAGTTGTGTGGATGCTTAATATGTGTAGGGTTTTTTTTGTGTGTGTAATACATGCACAATTTTTTTTATTATATTATTTATTTTTATTTTTATTTTTTTTTTCTACACTTAGGGCGACATCTATGGACAGGGCTGCACCAGAAGTCTGGCGTCTTTTCAGCCCAACATCTAGTGCAGCCTTGTTAGCAATAGTTTTAAACCTGCCACACATCAATATAAGGTGCATTACAGAGCGCCCGTGGCACTTGGTAATGCGCCTGATTTCAGGGAGCGTGCGGGAGGCAGGGTGCACTAGAACCGTACAAAGCTGTAGTTATATAGCTTCAGTACGGCAATTCCGGGCGCATTACTGCTGGAACAGGTCAACCACTTTAAAAGTGGTTTACCTGAGCCAGAATTGTAATGCGTCTGATTTATGACCTGCAGTAAACCGGGTTTATAAATCAGGCGCATTCTACACCATTCATATGCGCAGAAAAACTGGAGTCCAGGCACCATAAATTATACATGTCGCCCTGTATGTTTTTATTTTTTTACTTTTTTATATTTTATTTATTTTACTGTTTAAAAACAGATAAATACAAAATGTGAACATAGACTTTTTTTATTATTCTACCTCATATTATTGAAAGAAAATGGCAAAAAATTAAGACGAAAAAAAAATTATTAGAATAAGGCCATGTTCACACGGCACGGGTTTTCGGCCGGTTTTTCAGCCGGTTTGCGGTTTTTCAGACCGCCTGAAAAACCGGCAGAAAATGAGCACAATTGTGCTCTATGGAAAACCCGTGCAGCAGTCCGGCGGCAAAACATTGAACATGCACTATCTTCTGTCCGGTTTCCGGACGGAAGATGTGCTGCTCAATGGGAGGGCTGTTCTCCGCTCATCGCGGAGAAAAGCCGTCCCCCATGCGGCCGTGGGGACGGGCGCGAAACAGGACAAATACCGGCCGGCACCCTAACCAAGGGTGAAAAAGTGTTACAGCATTCAAACCTGTGTACACTAAGGAAAAGAAAAAGGTGGCTGATCAGGTAAATGGCACTCTCAGGAATTGGTTTAACTCCTTAACGACTGCCCACCGTCTTTTGACGTCGGCTGGTGCAGGTCGTTTGTCTGCAGCGCTGAGATCATGGCTGAACTATACAGCCCTGATCCCAGCGCAGCTCCTGCAAGCACCGGGGAGCGTGGGAAACCTCCGCTCCCATGTGCTTTAACCCTTTGGTTGCCGCAGTTCGTCCCCGCAGCACAATCGAAGGGTTTCCATGCTCTGTCGAGTAATCGGAACACCCGGTGACCCGACAGAGACCGGGGAACGGCTGCACAGTCAGCCCTGGGGACCTAGAGTTGCCCCAGGGCTGTCTGTGTAAGAAGCCAGTGATCAGGGCAGACTGTGTGCTCTCCTAATCACTGCCTGTGTCAGATTGACACAGATTATAACGTATTAGCATATATGAATATGGGATTTAAAAAAAAAAGTAAAAAACATAAAAAAAGTGTAAAAAAAGAATAAAAAATAATCAAATAAAAATAAATATTTATTAAAAAATAATTGTGCATGTATTACACACACAAAAAAAACCTACACATATTAGGTATCCACACGACCGTAATAACCTGTAGAATTAATCTAATTAGTTATTAAGTGTGAAATGTGAATGGTATAAAAAAAATGTAAAAAAACAACAAAAACTTGAAAAAAATTCTGCAATTATTTATAAGTGAACTTAAACTATTCCCCCATAAAGTACAACTTGTCTCGAATAAAATGAGGCCTCATACAACTGTGTCAGTGAATAAATAAAAAAGTTACAACTGTTGAAATGCAAGGAGGCAAAAACTAAAAAAAAATTCTGGTCATTAAAGGGATTGTCCCACTATATCGATTCAAATCACCTCACTCCTGTTTTGTTTAATTTTTTAATTCAGGGGCGTGTTTACCGGCTTTACTGGCTTTTACTGGCCTGCGGTGACAAGCTGTTGAGGACACCAGGTCTGTAGCTATAGCGACCAGCACTGGCAGCCTATCAGGAGAGATCAAACAAGTCTGTAGTCTTAGCGACCTGATGAGCTGATACAGCCTATACAAGAGCGGATATCTAAGAACTGGTAGGACACTGTTAATGGACACATATTGCAAAGTGACTTGTTTATACAAGATCTTTAACATAAAAAGCAAACCTTGTAGTAAGACAAACCCTTTAACTACTTTTCAGGCGTTCGGCTTAAGGGGTTAATAATGTTTTAATGAGCTATTCAGATCCTCTATCTATTCATAGTTGGACACTATTCTGCACTTCTAAATGGAAAAACAAAATAGCAGATCTATCAGCAGTAGCCTATTGACTATAATTGTTAAATCTATTATTATTATTTCAAGTGGCATTGGACTAAAGACGATGATTTCCTTTATTTTTATATATATCTTGGTAATTTTAAGTTTGGTTTTCATCTTTACAGATATCCATAGCAAGAGCTCCAAAAGTTTACATCATAAACCTCATAATCCCAGCATGCTTTATGGTTATACTGGACGTTGCTAGTATGATTATTGAAATAGATTCTAATCAAAGACTTGGCTTCAAAATAACCGTGGTGTTGGGATTCTCTTTTATTTTGCTGATTCTGAACAACATGATCCCCAGTGTAGAAAATGCTCCAGCTCTAGGTATGTCTTTTATTTTAAAATTATGGTGCAATTGTAATGTTTTGAGTTGCTTATATGGTCTATGACATGAGCATCAATATTAGGGATCATGGCTTTGGGGGAGGTGGCATTTATCGGCAACATAATGTTATCCATAAAGGTGGCAGTGCCCGCCGGCAGATACAAGTCTGTCATCCTTCCTCCAGCTCCCTGGTGTCCTGTGTGTGCACATCCACCGTCTAAGGGTGCACGTGCAGCAATAGTTTGTATTTAAAGGGACAAGGTCCCAATTTCCTGTCTATGACCTGTGACTCCTGGCTATATAAGGAATTTCCTGCCTTTGCTCCTGGTCAGCTCATTGTTGTCTTCCTACAAAGAGCTTGACCCCTGGCTGCTGTATCGCTGCTGATCACCTGTGTGTTACCAGTACACTACCAGTACCCGTTATCTGCTGAATACCTGTAGCTCTGTGGCCCCAAGATGCCATTGTTCCGGAACCTGCAAATAAGAGACATGTGACAAGAAACAGGAGGCAGGAACAAAAGTTTATATTTTTTAAAAGTACTAAAACAAAATGAAAACCCTAGAAATTTGGTATTACCGTAATCTTTCAAACCTGCAAAATATAGATAGCATGTTATTTATACTGAATAATAAACTCCCCAAAAATAAAACATCTGCAAATATGGCGCCATTTCCTATTTTTTTTTGCTTGTTTCATCTCAACTAGAATGTTTTGGGGATTGTCTAGGTGTATTATATGGTATAATCAACGGCCATATTAAAAAGGACAACTTGTTCCACAAAAAAACAAACCTTTATGTGTCTATGTAAATGGAAAAAAAAGATATTGACATGTGGTGAGGAAATAATGAAAAACAAAAATAGCTGCTTCCTGAAGGATTTAAAGAAACCTCTCTCTCTTCCCTAATAAGTCCCAAAAAAAAGTTTTAAATAATAGCTAAATGCAAGACTGTTGCTGAAAGTTTGCTGTGACAGGAAGTACACTAGAGAAGAAGCTAGAATGGTAAATGCACAGTAGGCGCTAAAAATCCCACTATGGATATTATTTAATTAGATTTTCCAGGAAAACATTAAAAATGTGTAAAAGTCACACCTGAGGAATTGCTGGTCTTACAATTCAATCTTCATACAGGTGCAGTCCCCTAATTGTGACATCACAACATTAACGTTATGCTGCTGTTACTGTTTTGTAGCTAAACTTGTACAAAATCAAATAGGGACAGAATCATAATGGGGGATACGCAGGTATTTATCTTCTTGTTTAATTTTCAATTTGTTTTCTTTTCTACTTTTCAACAGCTATTTTCTTCACTGCATGTCTCATCGCTATGGTAGTCAGTATTATCTGTTCTGTTGCAACATCCTATATGTCAATGTTGTCTAACAAACGACCAAATGTCCCACCTTGGATAAAAATCTGGATTATGAAATACTTAGCACGTATTTTATTCTTTAAAGTAAAAGACCCACGAAAAAATAAGGTAGAGTCTGCAAAAACAGGTGAGTTGAAAGATTAAGTAAGTTTTCAATTAGATAAACCTTAAATAATTATAGAGCGTTGTCATTCAATGCAGCCAAATCTGAAAGTATAAACTAGCTGTAGGAAAGTCTTGGTGACATGCTAAGCAGCTTTGAAAAATAAAGCAAAACTGTATTAAAATGACTGTAAGAGGGAAAGCATATGGCTCAGTATCAGTGTACTCTTAGCTTAAAGCTTTGCAGGGCTCCAAACTATAAGCTCTTTAGGCTATGATGTTACATGTCATGTTGTTTTGCACCCTCATTTTGTTTTGCTCCTCTTAGTCCTTGACTGTCATGGGCTGGCGGGCTAATGTGTCATTAAACACCAATAAACAAGGTTTTTTGGATGCCAGCTTGCAGGAGGGGGTGCAAACAACAGGGGGGACTATGTAGGGTATGACCCTGACATAATGATATGCATTGTGGAGCTGCTTGTTGAACCACAATGCAGAAATGAGGGGATAGATAAGAGTCCTTAAAAGAGAGTGTTCTTACACTAGACATGGAGTTTATGGTGGAACTGCGACTCTTGAAGCATTGTGTGTAGAGTAGGCCTGAATTCAATCACTAAGAAGCATTACCATACTTCCCAAAAAATCCTGGATCCTGTGGTACAGGCCCAGATTCCAGGGGCTGTCGTACAGGTATTTCGAAGATATGTCCCAGGGAACCAGGGCACATGCTCTGAACCTCTGGGTCTGTGCTTTTTTTGATTGTTTGCACCTCTTCGGGAGTTAAAATATTCTTGCTGACTCTCCTTGGTGGAAAAGGATATATCCATGGACCTTTCCATCCTGATAGTATCAGCCTACATGGATATTGGTCCCTTGCCACCCTACAAATAACAGCCACAGAAAGGGATAAAATTGAGAGGTGGTTAGCATAAGCCTTGGAGGGACAAAAAACACCATTGGCTGACACCAAGCCTCAGATATACTGTAATAATGGAGATGCGTCCGTCATGACTGACACCACAATAAAGGGAATAAAACAAAACCCACAAAAAAACAAAAACTCTTTATTAAAATAAGCACTCCCTGACAACATCCCTCGTAGACCATTTTAGTAGAGAAATAGATTCAGTGCTGATCTGACATAGTTGAATGGGTTTGACGCAGTCGAAAGGGAAAACCTGTAGAAAAATAACAATGCAAAAAATATGACTGTACTAAACTCCATTTCTTGCACTTTCAAAAAATTCCTGAGCCATAAGAGGACAGGAGTTCAGATCACACAATAGGATCTTGGGGATTATATGTCACAGTAGTAGCACAATCTCTCACCTATCACCTTATGGGGAGCTTGTACAGATGTGGGGCACAAGCACTGAAATGGAAAACAGCTGCTGTCTGGAGTCCCAACATAAAGCATCTCCACCATGAGCTCGGTCCTGTGTGCACATCCACAACCGGAGTCCAAAGCAGCAAATGGAGTATCGCGGACCAGCTCCAATGTAGGAAAGACAAAAGGTAGATGTAGAGGCAGACCGGGTTTATTTAAAAAGCAATTTCGCTACTTTTTATTGCATCCTTTTAAAAAGTTTCAAAACGGCAGACATGTGAAACAGCTATCGGGCTAATGTGACAAGACAGTCACAGGTAGAGAAATGCAAGAAAAGTGAAGATTTGTGTGGCAAATACTGCAGAGACAAGCCTTTGCTGGGAGAATTCATTATGGTGGTCTGGACTGAATGAAGAAGAGAAGGGGAAGAAAATAACTCTAGTCAGAAAAGATTTCACCTGTAAATCATTGGACATAACTGTACTCTAATCAGTTACATGGTCTACAGAGCTTATGTGCACTGGAGGGCACAGAGAGCACTTAACTGTGTGGAGTGAAGGGAAACATGCGGCAGTTCACATTGGAATACCATCTTCTCCTGCCCAAATCATAGGAAGATGGCTGCAGGTCAGCGGGAACAGCTGAGCCACTGGAGATGGAGCCAGGCATCCTAGTAGTGGTGGAAGGCCAATAGCTGCTCTAGCAGGCACATCTCCAGAGGAACAGGCAGATACTGTGCCCTAGGAGTGGGGATCATTAGAAGAGAACCTACTTCCTACAGCAACAGAGGGAACAAAACTAGAGAAACATCCCTGGACCAGCAAGCCCATCCCAACACCACCCATAAGATCCTGGGGGTTTCAGTTCATTAGCAGCCTGGACTGCCTGGTAGGCCACCTATTTACCCAAAGTTCTGTAGAAGAGTAAAGCAAAGAGGAAAGAAGTGGTTGCAACCACAGCCATTAGGGCCTGAAGAAAACAATCCACTCCACACTCAAGACCTGTATGAGTATTGCATGGTCCTCATTTCTTGAGAAGAACATCTTAGAAGTTGTTTGTGCCACTCTGTGTGACAACTGTGAATTGTATAATGCTAACTAGTATGTTCTGCAACTACTAATTGCACCAACAAGGGTACTTTGCAATCATCAAATATATCATGTATCTTGTATATAAAAAGTAACATTATCTGTACCCTAAAAAGTTCTATATGGTTCCAGAACGGGAACCACCCCTTTATTCTAAACTGAAAACTAATGAGCTAAACAAATTTTTAGTTCCCAAATTAATATACACATGTAAGTAGTGCCATTAAAAAACAGACTATGCTATAGACCTACTTTTTTTAAAAGAAGGTGAATTTGTGGCGTTGCCCAAAGCAGCTAATCCTACACACATATACATACAAAAAATGTACCTGATCTCCAGGCACATCTCAGCATGGTGTTGTTAAAAAGCAGGTCACAGAGGAGGGAGGGAGACAGAACAGCAGGCAGCTTCCATCTTCTGAGCTCCTGCACACTGTTGTGCTGAGAGCGCACCTTCCTCCTCCTCTCTGACCCGACATCTTCACTGAGCTCCGCTGAGACTTCAGTCCGGAGATCTGTGTGCAGGAGAGGGGCTGTAATGCAGGAGCTCTGATTACTGCCCCATACAACGGACACAGGATCTGAACCGGGGAAGGAGACGTGGGAGCAGCTGTACCGGGCCCCCTAAGAGCACGGGCCCCGTGGCAGCTGCTACGTCTGCTCCCCCGGTAGTTCCGCCCCTGATTACAAGTACCAATGGGTTGTCATAAAGCTTATAGGGCTTAGTGAAGGCCACCAGTCCTATTATGTTACTTCTTCTTTTACACTCTGGGCTAGGTGTTACAAGAGATCAGTAAAATTACAATATATACAGTACATAAGTATAGCAGTGTGTTGTACAAACAATCACACATTCAAGTTCACCAGGTGGACTAAAAAGACAAAAAAGTTAAATAAAAAAAACAAAAAATAAGTTAATAAATATATTCCACACAATCAATGCTATAAATGAAATAAATACCAAGACCCAGAATAAAATCTTTTTGGTCATGGTGTTTCTTAAAGGAAGATAAAAATAATAAAACTATAAAGTTAATATAGTTAAAAGTAATAACAACCATATATATTTGGTACCGCAATATTCCTGTTGACCCGCAAAAAAAAGTGCATATGTCATTTATACCAAATAGTAAATGCCGCAGGAACAAAAACCCCATAAAATAGGAAAAATGTTTGAAATTTAAAAACACTCTAAAGGGAACCATAAATGGTACATTGAAAAAGTATAACTCTTCCCACAGAAAACAAATTAGGGCATTTGGAAGGCAAGAAGAAAAAAAACAACAAAAATGGGCTGTGTCTCCAAGGGGATAAACTGCTATGGAAAAGTGAAGAAAAGGAATTGTTGCTTTTGATTACGTGTAGGGCCCCAGAACAAGGGTACTTTAGACTGTGGACATTCACCCCTTTGCTACTATGCAAAGCCATAATGATGAGCGGAGAAAAGTCCTCCCCCTTCACATTGAGAAGCACAGATTCCGTCCGAAAACCGGCAAAACCACCCGACGGAAAGCCCGTGCAGTGGGGACTGCTGCACAGGTTTTCCATAGAGCACAATTGTGCTAATTTTCGGCCGGTTTTCAGGCGGTCTGAAAAACCGCAAACCAGCTGAAAAACCGGCTGAAAAAACCTGCAGTGGGGACATGCCCAAAGAAACAGACATGTTTCTATCCCTATGATGGCATACTACAGATGTACTCTGTTCTGGAAGCATTTGTTTTATCTCCAAAATATGATGCCATATTGGGGGTACCATATAGTGGCACACCATGTTCATACATCTTTGTAGAACTAGGCGTAGGCAATCCATGCACACAGGTGCCATGTTCATGGTCCATGTCTCCAGAGAGGCTGGTAGAGATGATTTGAGAAGTAATGCTATTTAGTATTTTGTGACTGACTTATATTATAAAAGAAGCATATTTTGGGACCATTTAAACAAGAAATTTTAAAGTATTTAGTATTTTGAGATTAAGGACGACATGTATGAAGGAGTCAGTTTTAATGTTCTTGTGTTAAATGCGGCAAAAGTGATTAGTCTGCCCAATTTCCCGATGTATGGTGTGTTGAATGAACATGTTTAGTGCATTGTGCGTCTGGCCCGACACTTTGTAATGCGCCAAAGATGTGGGGGCGTTCTAAGGGCGTGTCGCATCACATTCGTACTATTAGACACACTTATGAATGTGGCTCAACAAAACTAGGCGCATTACTGCTCAAAAAGGCAGACCTGTTTCAATGTGGTCTGCCTGAGCCTGAGTTGTCGTAATGGAACTAGATTTGCCACTAGGACAAGAAAATGTCCCTTATTTCTCAGCTTATACCAGTAAAATAATAAAAAGTAATTCATGATAATTATCAAACTATATCAAATTAAATAATATAAATGTAATTATAAATTATATAATCTAAAATGTATATGAAATTATATAATATCCCAAAAATATAAAATGATCTCTTATAAAATGTATTTAAGATTTCTATCATCTAAAATTAATTTAAAATTAAATAATATAAATTAAT
The DNA here is from genome assembly GCA_025379985.1 of Phyllomedusa bahiana. Taxonomy (NCBI): domain Eukaryota; kingdom Metazoa; phylum Chordata; class Amphibia; order Anura; family Hylidae; genus Phyllomedusa; species Phyllomedusa bahiana. Next base: position 20,806 of record JAODAL010030194.1, on the reverse strand, counting down.
TAAACCAATACAGCATCTAACATAAATCCTGCCCTCAACCGTGTATTTACAGCGTTAGCTTAGTATTATCAGTGATTACAAACACCTCACACAGCAGGCTAAAAATAAAAGGTGTTAGAATAGCAGGTAAGTGAATAGAAACTATGGTAGAGATCTTGCATGTTGCACCACAAGTCTCAGCAAGAACTGAGGTGTGCCAGCTATTACTGTATGTCAAATATACATGTTTGGCGCATTACTATGCATCAAAAGTCCCAACGTGCACCAAACAGATGTGAGGCGTCTAGAACCTTACGTGCCATTTATGACCACACATTCACCACTTTCATATATTCAGACACATTTTACACAGGCAAAAAGATGTAAAAAATTGTGTCAAGGTATCAAGTTTCATACATGTCGCCCTAAGTATTTAGGATTACAAAAAAGTAAAGACGTTGCTAACAGGCAAGAAGTGCAAATTCTCTGTTGAAAAAACATTTGTTTTGTTGATTTGCTATGCGTGCTGTGCTTGAGTGACCCAATTTGAGGCTCTCCTCCTTTTGTGACATTGCATTCTTCAATAAAATAATCTAGGTTACGTATCTTTCTTTCTTTCAGATGAAAGAGATTATAAAATAAATGAGACATGTGTGAAAATTCAGAGGGGGAAAACCAACACACAAACAGATACAACAGTGCCTGTGGAGGTGAAGGTGTTAAAGAGATTATTGGTCGAAGTCCTTAAGGTCCGTCAGGAAATTAAGTCCTCAAAGGATCAGGAAGATGCCAAGTTAGATTGGCATTTTGCTGCAATGGTTGTGGACCGGCTTGTCTTTATACTCTATTTGCTTCTTGTAATTGCTTTGTTTATAACTGTTATTGTAGCCTGGCATTCATGACCAGCTTCACCACAGAGGAAAAGCATGTTTTTCTTATTACATGTAATGCCAGTACGGGGTTATGTACAATATCTGAGTTATCATTATCATAATTTGGCTATGAATTTTTACATGTACAATGTTAATTGGTGTATCGTAGTTGTGACAAAACCTGATGCTAAATTGTATTGTCAAAATTTGTATTAAAACAATGTTATAAAGGGATTAACCAACCTTAAAAAAATAAAATATCAGCAAATGTGATAAAATGGAAAAAAATATATACTTACCTCTTAATTTGCCTGGCCACTGGCATGCAACTACTGAACAGCATGTGACTGGTGTCATCAAACAGCAGCCTCAAAGGTCATGTGCCATACTAATAGCTTTATGGCTCCCATTGCTAAGCCATGATGTCAATAGAATAGTACATGATAATAGCACATTCTGACCAGCTAGTAAACCAACATAGGAGCCCCTGCTTTTGTGCAGGATTGCCAGGTAATTGGAGAAGTGAATAAAATTTGTTTGAGATCTAAAATGGATATTGGAAATTTTCTTAAATTTGATTTAATCTCCAGCGCTCTACCACTAACAGTAAGTAGCATTACCATTAACATTACAACCATTAACAGTACTAAAGGCAAAAAGAAATCTAAGGCATTCAAAAAAGTTTGTAAAAGTTATCTACATGAGTGGGCCTGGAAGAACTGTTTTTTTTAAGCCAACAAAGAGGACTCAGAAGGTGAGGCCAGAAACACCATCACACACAAAAGAAGATTCAGAACACATCCCATACACAAGACGGAATGCCCAGTAACAACAAGAAGTCCACAAATGTAGACCTTGTTGTGAATATATTTTCATTGAACTATCTGACTCTGAGGTTGAACTACTCAATCTATTATTTGTTCCTAGTGTAACAATTGACTGGTTTGAATTGGAGGTGGATTTACGGGATTTTCACAGACACATAAGCTTATAAGCATATTTTAGTGTCAAATCTAAAAATATGTCTATAATGACATCAATGTAGGAATTGTAGGGAAAGTTTGAAATATTCTTAATAATGGCTTGTAGGTGTACTAAACATCTTAATAAAGAGATTGGTTTACTTAGATTTGGGCATGAAATTTGTCAATACTCAGTCTTAAATGGCTTCTTCAATGTTTGCTAACTATCCATGTCTTAATTCCTGTAATTGTGGTAATTTTGTGAAAGATGACAGTTTCATTAATTCTTTAACCCCTTACCGCCGGAGCCAGTTTTGGCCTCTCTGACAGAGACCCATTTTTTAAATCTGGCATGTGTCAATTTATGTGAGAATAACTTTTTGACACTTTAACCTATCCATGTGATTCAGAGATTGTTTTCTCGGGACGCATTGTGCTTTAAGATAGTAAGAAATTTTGGTCCAAAAAATGCTTGTTTATTTGTGAAAAATTCAAAAGAATCGTGAAAAAATTTGAAAAAATTAAAATTTTTTTAAACTTCAAAAATTTTCGGGCAGTAAGACAGAGAGTTATTCCACTCAAAATATTTTATAACTAGAATCTACCATATGTCTGCTGTAGTTTGGCATCGTTTTTTTAAATGTATTTTTTTTACGACATTAGGGGGCTTAGAAATTTAGTAGTAATTTTCTAATTTTCAACAAAATTTGCAAAATACATTTTTTAGGGACCAGTCCAGTTCTAACATGATTTTGATTGACCTGTATGTTAGATACCCCAATAAATGACCTCATCTAAGAAACTACACCCAAAACCGCTTTAAAGGAAGTTTATTAACCCATTGGTGTTTCACAGGATTAAAGCAAAGTGGAAGTGAAATTTCAAAATTTCACTTTTTTTGCAGATTTTAATTTTTAACATTATTCACAAGAATACGGTAAATGTGATCAGGGATAATGCAACTTAATATTGATTCCCCAGATTCTGCCCCGTTTTCAGAGATATCCATATGTGGCCCTATGCATTATTTGGCTCAACCACAAGCCCCAGAATGGAGGAGCACCTACTGGACTCTGGGGGTCTCATTTTCATTACGATTTTATTATGGGGCATTTCAGGTTTGCGGACACCCTAATGTGCAAAAACCTAATAAACACGCCTAGAAAGACCCCATATTGGAAACTATACCACTCAAGGAATATATCCAGGGGGTTTTGTTTTAGAGTATATCGACCCCACAGGTTTTGTCACAAAATATTTTAGCGTTAGACTGTGAAAATGAAAAAAAAATAAATTTCCCAATAATCTGCAATTTTAGCTTAAAATGTTTAATTTTTACAAGGCATCCTAGTAAAAGAGCACACAAAACCTTGTTACGCATTTCTTTTCCCAAATTCGGCAATACCCTACATGTGGGTGTAAACTGCTGTTTGGGCGCAGGGAGGGCGTAAAAGGGAGGGGGTGTTATTTGGCTTTTGGAACGCAGATTTTGGTGGGGCCATGTCCGCATTTACAAAGCCCCCAAAGTACCAAACGGTGAAACCTTCCCGAAGCCGCCCCATTTTGGATTCAGCAGCCTCATAGATCTCATCTAGGGGTGTATTGTACATTTTGGGCGCACAGGTGTTCCAAAGTTTTTTGGGTTTTTTTTGCATTGGGCTATGAAAATGAGGGGAAAACGCAGTTCCGCCATTGTTTTTTGGCCTTCAATTTTACAGCGTTCGCCGTGCAGTATAAATGACAGGATATCTTTACTATGTGGGTCGGTACAATTGCAATGATTTTAGATTTTATATAGTTTTTTTTATGTTTATTACTTTTACACAATAGAAATAGGTCTATAAAAAATTGCGTTTTTATGTTTCCTGTTCTGAAAAGCCATAACATTTTCAGTTTTCTGTATACGGAGCTGATTATGGGCTTGTTTTTTGTGGGATGAAGTTGACGTTTTTATTAGGGACCATTATGGGGGACATATGCCGCTTGGATCACTTTTATTAAGGTTTGGTGTGAGGCATTTTGAACAAAATACAGCATTCCTGGTAGTGTTTTTAATTTTTATTTTTTAAACAGCGGTCACCGTGCAGTATAAACTGACATACTGTATTACTCAGCAGGTCGATCAATTACAGCAATACCAATTTGTTATTTTTTTTTTGTTTTACTGCTTTTACACAATAAAAACACTTTTTTTCAAAAGGAAAACACGGGTTTTTGCATCGCCATAGTCTGAGAGCCATTAACTTTTTTATTTTCTGTTACGGAGCTGTGTAGGGGCTTGTTTTTGCGGGAAGAGTTTAATTTTTATTGGTACATTTTTGGGGGGAAAGCCTTTTTTATTCGTTTAAATCCGTTTTTTGGAAGGCAGGGTGAAGAAAATACTGCAATCCTAGTAGGGTTTTTTATTTTTATTTTTAACAGCGCTCACCGTGCCAGTATCCATGACCAGTTTTGCTTTTACTCTCTGGGTCGATAAATTATGGCGATACCCTATTTATATAGTTTTTTTTAATTTTGGAACACTTTAAAAAAAAAGTGTTTTTATTGTGTTAAAAAAATATTTATGCATCCGCTGTCTTCTGAGAGCCATAACTTTTTATTTTTCCGTATACAGAGAACGTTGTAAAACTTTTTTTTTGCGGGATGAACTGAAGTTTTAATTGGTACAACTTTTGCATTTATATGAGTTTACGATCGCTTTTTATTCCATTTTATGTGCTGCAGGATGTACAAAAATCGCAATCCTGTGACTGTTTTTTGTTTTTGTTTTTTACGGCGTCCACCGTACGGGTTAATTAACATGACAGATTTATAGGGTGGCGATACTAAATATGGGTACTTTATTTATTTTTGATCTTTTTTGGGGAGATTGGCATTTGTAAAGGGAATTATTTAGTTGGCCGACTCATGATATTTCAATGGATTTATAATTCTTCTATGCTGTTTTTTACTATATGTCTGGGCAGATTTTATTCTAGATTTCTGTTTATGCTGCAGTGACCAGGGAATGTATCTAACTGCTGTCATTTCCAAAATTAGTTGCCTGGCCTTGAATTTTTTGTTACATATTGCTGATTGTTCTTATAAAATGTACACAAATGAAATTCTTTTAAATGCTCCATGTAGCTAGTTATCTAATTTTTAGGCTTTATAGTTTTTTTTTATGTCGTTCATACACTTCCAGGTCCTCTACTGGTTAATGCCAGTTTTACCTATAAAACCAGTTTATTTTTCCATGAGTGTGCTGCTGGGAGATTTGAGCAGAATTATATGTTCAGTGTCATTGGGGACCACTTGGGTCTCACTGTATGGGCCACATAATTGTGATGATCAGCGTGACTCCATATGGGAAATTATAGAGAATTTTGCTTTGATTAGTTACTTGGTCTCCATGAGGTAAAAACCATTATTTAAAGTGGTTGTATCATTACACTAAATGGTCTTCAGAATAGAGAGACAGTGAAAACAAGCAACTTTGCAATCGGATGTCATTTGCAAAGCTGTCTTGTTTTCACAGTCTGCCTTATCTTCGTTTTGTGTAAACACTGTTCCCCAGTGCTGGTCGGATTCCTCCTCCTTCCATTTCATTGGCTGACGGCTCTAGTAATTAAAATTCTGTCTGGCCCACGGAGCGTGCATTCCTGCCTCTCTCATTCAGAATAAGGGACCGGCAACAATTTCACACTGCACAGCCAACATAGCAACACTGCAGCTGCTTATACAATAAGAAAACAGCAGAATTGTGCCTCGGTGCCTTAATGCTCCTGCATATAAACATAGAAGGGAGACATATCTATGCTGCTCTAGATGAGTACATAGAAGACTGGATTCAACTGTAACAAACCTCCAGCTGTAAGAGAAGAGATCAGTGCTCTGAGTTCATAGAAGACTGTCTAGACTGAATGCAGGGCTCTGGTATGTAAAGAGCTCTTACAAAATAAGACTGAATAGGGAGAGTAACCACCAGTGGATGACTTTAACAGTGAAAGGGGGAGATGTCACCCCTTTTTCCCTTTAAGAAAAAACCCAGCTGGGAGGGGAAGAAAGGGCCCCCTGTTTTTCAGAGCTGAGAAACTGAAAATACAAAAAAAAACACACAATTTGATAAGCGATACACCCCCCCTTTCCCAAAAAACTACTGGGGCTGTGGGGGGAAATGGCCAACCCCCGGGATTTCAGGCCCCCAGCCATTTTTATTGGCTGCCAAGAAGGGAAAAAACCAATTTGGAACTAGGAGAAGGGTCTGATTCATCCCCGTCCCCAAAGGCTGGAAAGAGACATAAGCTGGACTCTTTAAGTGATTGTTTGGGCTGCTGGGCGTGGGCCCCAACCCCTTATAGAAAGGGATTTCCCCTTTTTTAGTTAGGGGCCCAACTGCCTGGGATTTTTTTTGAAACCTTGTGTTTGTAAATTTTACATGGACATTTTTGTTGTGGCTGAAGTTAAGTCAACTACTTTGTTTTCGTTTTCATCTGTGGCTAAATAAAGGTCAAGCTGTTAAAGCAGAAGTCAACTGGACTCCTCTACCATTGCGCTAATACCTACCACCCCCTAAAAATTTCCCCTTGGGGTGTTGATATCAAATGGTTTTATTTTTGAACATTTTTCCCAAATTTACGGAAACTTTTGGGGAACTTTCCAAATATGATAAAGAAACCCAACAAAATCTAAGTTGCAAATCCCAAATTGCACTCCTTCCCTTATATACCCTGCCATGTGCCCAAACAGCACTTACACCCACATGTAGCAGGTTAAAAAAAAGTATTCATAATTGAATATCCTTGAACTGTTTCTCTTTTTTAAATGTTACAGCTACGAACTTAAATATATTTTATTGATATGTTATGGTTTAGGGGAAAAACAAAAAAGTAAAAATTTTTCTCAAGGTAAGAAAGTGATATGTGCTTTTTCCCAAAATTAAGTGGGAAAATTTTTGGGGTGCATATTTTATTTAATCCCTCTCAATACTTTTTTAGGGCCAAAAACCCTTTTAAATGCATTTCGGGAAATAGATTTAGTACTTTCCATCAACATCATAGGTTTTCCGGGAAATAGGGCCCCCCGTTAGGGAGATAGTTTTAAAAAGTCCCCTTTTTTAGTTAGGGTTAAAGGGAAAAATCCCCTCCTTTGTTTTGGTAGGGGTAAGTCCCCTCCCCTTTTTTTTGGTTTAAAGGGAAACGTCTCCCCCTTAGGTAGGTGTACGGTCCCCCCCCTTAAGGGAGGAAAATGTACAGGTTTCCCCCCCCATAGTTTTTAAAAGGGATACCCGGGCCCCTCATAGGCAGGGAAAACAAGGGCCCCTCATAGTTAGGGGAGAAAACACAGTTTCCCCCCAAAAAATTTTGGAAGGTACATAGTCCTCCCCATAAAATTTTGGTAAATAAAATAAGTCCCCTTCATAGTTTTGGGACATAGGTCCCCTCTTTTATTTTTGCAATACAAAAAGTTCCCTTTAATTTTGGCAGGGATGTAGGGCCCCCTTTTAGATAGACAGTATATAGGGCCCCTTTTATGGTTTTTTTGGGAGGGATACAAGTCCCCCCCCAAGTTTTGGCAAAATATACAGTTTTTTCCCCCTATAATTAGCAGGTACAAAAAGGCCCCTCTTAGTTAGGCAGCTACACAGGCCCCCATAAAAATTAGGCAGTAAATTTAAATCCCCCATAGTTAGGGAGTACATATGTCCCCTTCAAAATTTAGGTAAAAATAAAACGTCCCCCTCTATAGTTAGGCCCGGGAAAAGGTCCCCTCAAACCTAGATAGGTATATAGGTTTCCCCCCTATAATTAAGGGGATATAAAAATCACCCTCATATTAGGGAGGTTTCATAGGTCCCCTCTATAGTTAGGCAGGTATATACGGCAGGCCTTCTCATAGTTAGGCAGGTACACATGTCCCCTTCATAGTTAGGTACATAGGTCTCTTCTATAGTTAGGCAGGTACATAGGTCCCCAAAAGCTTAAGGGAGGATATAGGGTTTCCCCCCTATATTAGGCCCGGTATACATGTCCCCTCATAGTTAGGCAGGTATAAAGGTCCCCTCATAGTTAGGCAGGTACACAAGTCCCCTCTATAATTGGGCCCATAAAATAAGTCCCTTTTTCCCAAAACTTTTTTGTGTGGGCCAAATCCGGCTTTAAAAAAGGGCAACTTCCAATCTTTATTTATTTTAATTATTTTAGTAACTCAATGTTTTTTTTAAAAAAAAACTACAAAAATAGTGGGATATTTTTATATTTTTGCATAAAAAAATTTTAAATAAAGGCAAGGCCCATATTAGGGATTACAAATACATAAAACATATCTATAATGGGTAAAAACTTCATCAGGCACCCTTAAGGATCATCTTTTGGGCATCACGGGGTGCCACGGACCAGCAAAGATAAAGATAACCCTGAGATCCACACCGTGCACGGGTCCCCCCAAAATACGGGTTTCCAACTTCCCCAACATCTTATCAGCATCACCCATCTGTAACATCGGGCTGGGGGAGGGCCAGTGAAAGAGAGCCTACCTGGGATCCAAACTTGGCGGGAGGCGTCCCTCTGTAGCCCCATTTACAGCTACTTTTCAATTTGGCAGCAAACTTTCTAAAGTTTATATCTTACTTGAAAAAAATTTCCTGCGTAACCAATTTTACGCAAGCTGACAGATCGGGTATTTTTTCCATAAAAAGGGCCCTTTCCCTCCTTCAATGGCCGTTCAATGGGTTTTAACCTGGCACGGAAAAAAACCCCCATGACTTAAAATGCGAACACCGGGGTTTCCCATGTTTTCCCTTTCTAAACATCTCTGGTAAAAAAATTGATTTCCCACCACACAGAGCTATATGGTGGGGGGACTAGGGGCCCACAGAGGTAGGCACAAACGGGATGGTTGCAACCAAAAATATAGGGTTTATTTTAGAAGCACACAAAACAGCAAAACAAACAGACAGTCTTATGTCGTAGGCTTACGTCAGCCGTTTCACATGCAGCACAAAACATAAGTTATGCTTCCAGCATCAAAAGGCATACAAGTTATACTCCACCATGTGGCAGGTAAAGTCTCTGGAAAGCAGAACTCCTCGGTCTGGTTCAGTGGTCTGTAGCAGACTCCTTCCTGCTCAGCACCTCCTGGAGAAATGACTCCTGACAGCAATCAGCACCAGGTTGACTCTCTCACCTGGTCTCTTCCTGCACAGGCTTTAAAGGCCTAGGGATACCGGTAAAGCCCGGACCGGAGGGGTGAACGGCCTCCCACCCACGCTACAGTCGTTCAGAAAAAGCAGCCCAATAAAGCTGCACAGCAGCTATACTAAAATATACAAACATACGTAACCTATGGTTACTTATCTACGTGTATACTGCTGACTTTTCCCCACCAAGGTCCGGTTCCTTGATGTCCCCACTAGTGCAGTTCTCTTGCTGCCATTCTGCTGTTGTGGAAAGACTGGGATGTCCCACTGGATCGGCCTCCCTGACATCCCTGGAACTTCCTTACTATTTGCAGCATAATACTAGGGACATACCTTCCATCCACTATCTTTCCTGCTGGTTGCTTACAGTGGCTACTCGGTACAACTCTCCCACAAAAAAGTCACGTGAGAGACCCTGATAACAACCTTCTGTGTCAATATACTGTTTTTCACTAACATAGGAAATTTACAGCTTAAGATCTGTTATTCTTAAAGAGATACTGACAATATGGATTCCGGATGATCAATAAATCTCTTAGCACTATAGTCCCCTTCATAGAGGAGTACATAGGTCTCCTCTATAGTTAGGCAGGTATATAGGTCCCCTCATAGCTAGACAGGTATATAGGTCCCCTCTATAATTAGGCAGGTATACAAGTTCCCTCATAGTTAGGCAGGTACATATATTCCCTCTATAGTTAGGCACGTATATACGGTCGGTCCCTCAGAGTTAGGCAGGTACATAGGTCCCCTGATAGTTAGGGAGGTACATAATTCCCCTCTGTAGTTAGGCAGGTACATAGGTCCCCTTTATAGTTCAGCAGATATATACGGTAGGTCCCCTTTATAGTTAGGCAGGTATATAGGCCCCCTCTATAGTTCAGAAGGTTTATATGGTAGGTACCCTCATAGTTAGGCAGGTACATAGGTCCCCTCATAGTTAAGCAGGTACATAGGTCCCCTTCATAGTCAGATAGACACCCCTTCATACATAGGTAAACTTATACATTACCAATGAAAAAATAATATAAATAATACTTACCTTTCTCATTCCCCTGCTGAGCAACTCGCTCTTCTGCTCATCACTGTGTCTGGGTTGTGTGGCTTAGGAGCTGCCGAGGAGCATCCCCCTGCTGGCTGCATGATGTCATCATGCTCCTCTGCAGCTCCTTAGCCGCACAGCCCAGGCAGAGTCATGGCTATGCAGCATAGGAGAGGCAGCGGTGCGATGAAGTCACTTCATTGCCCTGCTGCTTAGTTTACTGTGGCAGAGTGCAGCAGTAGTTTTTTTTACTGAGCAAGCACCAGTGCTCGGAATTGGAGAAAGTTTCGGGCAGCAGCCGTTTTATCCGGGACTCAAGCATAAAAGACATAAAATGGCTTAGCGATGCCCCTGGCAATTCTTCTTTGTAAAATAGTGAGCTCAGTCATATTGGTTGGTTAAAATTTGTGAACAGCAATTTTCAAGCCCTGCCACAAATTTTCAATGAGATTTAGGTCTGGAATGATACATGCCATGTCATCTATATCTTGCCATAGACTCCTGAATGACTGCATGAGGTTCTCTATACTAGAAGTACCAAAAGGGCAGCATGAGATGCTGGCCTGAACCCACTGACTGAGGTTGTTGTTGTTCTGATAGCACCAAAATAGGATGCTATCAGAACAATGGGCCCCAGGGCACTGTTGGGATGAGGGGGTACACCAGAACCTGGTAAGTACATTTCCCAGAGGTTGGAGGTGGAGGAATGAAAGCAGAGGCAGTGCTGAAGTCCTAAAACATCCAGAAATGGGTCTTCTGTGTTGCCTGTTGCTCTGTAGGAATAGGTTCACAGAGCATTTTTCACAATACATGAACTGTGGCATGTATTTTTACGGATAAAAAAACGTGTGTTCCTGTCACTAATTTTCCACATTTTCTGCATAGATGCTGAGCATCACCTCGGGAGTAAACTGTAAAATGAAAATCAGTACTGAAATATTTGCTTCTTCAAAAAACGCTGATCTATGTATGACAATGTAACACCTCTTAATAATACAGTCACCAAATAATACACCTATACATGGAGCAAATATAACATATATATTATCGTTATACTGTTACTAAAAAAATCCTACAGTACCAAGAACATCAATCCCAATAATATTGCCACACAATGAACACATGAGAGCATCAAATAATAACTACCAGTTGTACACAGGAGCTCTGCAGACATTAAAGTGATTACAGTGCAGTTACAACCAGTGATTCAGAAGTGATGTCTTCTCTGATGAGTCATTCCCTTCCACTTTTTTTTTTCCCTTTTGGCCTAGACCGCCATGAAGACTACTTCTAGCCACAAATTGTCCCTGCAGAACTTACCACACAACCATCTTAGAATCCTCACTTTTTCTGCACCTTCCTATTTCCTACCTTTGTACAAACTCTTCATAGGGTGGTAGGTGGAGGTGGGGGATATGTGGTGATAAGTGGAGGTTGTATTTTGTGTTCGCACTAGACCAACTAGCACAATGGTTGTGGGGAGGAGTAGGAAGAGGTGGGTGCAGGCCCCAGCTTACTGGCACAATCTCCTGGGGAAGAAAGAGGACCAACCCTGCGGAGACTGTGCTGTGACCTATACCCCAGGATCATATTGTGCAACCTGTAGTGTTTTTTATTTTTCTACAGCTTTCTCTTTGATTTGTTGGACTATGTTGGACCAGGGTTGAATTCATTTCTTTAATAAAATAGACAATGAGGTAAGTTGTCAGGGAGAGCTTATTTAAGTATAATGCTTTTTGTTGTTTGTGGGGTTTTTCACCATTTAATTTCGACTGTTAGCAACAGAGGCATCTGAGAGAAACGTTTCCATTTCTATTATTGACAAGCCAGCTGTGTTTTTTGTCACCCAAAGGCTCAAACAAAATCCCTCTCTCCTTACCCTAATAAATAGTGTTGTGGATGGGAACAAAGGTTATATATGTGTGATCCTTTGTGTCTCTATTTTAATGTATTAGTTAGTATATACTTCACATATACATATAATATATATATACATATATATATATATATATATATATATATACACTCACCGGCCACTTTATTAGGTACACCATGCTAGTAACGGTTTGGACCCCCTTTTGCCTTAAGAACTGCCTCAATTCTTCGTGGCATAGATTCCACAAGGTGTTGCAACGATGCTCAATTGATACCAAGGGACCCAAAGAGTGCCAAGAAAATATTCCCCACACCATGACACCACCACCACCAGCCTGAATCGTTGATACAAGGCAGGATGGATCCATGCTATCATGTTGTTGACGCCAAATTCTGACCCTACCATCCGAATGTCGCAGCAGAAATCGAGACTCATCAGACCGGGAAAACTTTTTTCCAATCTTTACTGCCAAATTTCGATGAGCTTGGGGCAAATTTTGGAGCCCTTTTTTCCCTGTTCTTACTGAAAGGGTGGCCCCGGGTGTGGTCTTTGCTGTGTACCCATCTCCCCAAAAATTCGCCGTACTGTCGTTCAGGTGTTTTTGCCTACCTTGGGTTTTAAAAACGGGGGGGTATTTGAGCCCTGTTGCCTTTCTACCCTGCCCCCCATTCTCCTTTGACCTCTGGCATCAACAAGGCATTTCCGCCCCAGGACTGCCGCTCACGGGATGTTTTTTCTTTTTCGGACCTTTCTGTAAACCCTAGAGATGGTTGTGCGTGAAAACCCCAGGGATCAGCAGTTTCTAAATACTACCCCCACCCTTCTGGCACCACAACCATGCCATTTCCCAAGGACTCAAATACCTTTTTCCCCCATACTGTGCTCGGTTTGAACTGCAGGAGATTGTTTGACCATGTCTAATGCCTAATGCATGAGTTGCCGCCATGTGATTGCTGATTAAAATTAAGTTTTAACGAGCAGTTTGGAAGGTGTACCAATAAAGTGGCCGGGTTAGTGTTTTTTTTTTTTTTTTATATTTTTTTTTAAAAAACATAATGGGACTACTTATATAGTACAGCTGAAAAAGCGAGGTATATCTTTTGTCATTAATGTGTAAAAAAAATGGCTGTTGTAGTGTTTGTTAATCGTCGTGTAATCCAAGATGGCCCCTGTTAAAAAGTTACACCCGTTTTTCAGACATTCTAAAGCTGTGAGGAGTGGTCCATAGATAAGGACCCCAATAGACCCTCACGAGGTACTGTGTCCCTTCTTATTACCATTTGCAAAAGGGTATAAAAAGCCACCATTTTGTGAATAAAACGAAAAGCATTTCATAGCAGAAGGCTTGTTGTATTTTTCTTTCTGGGTGCCCCTTTGTTTTTTAAAAAAGATAATTTGAAAAACAAAACCCACACCACAGATGGGCCCCTTTTGGGGCATGGGGTTGGATTTTGATTTTTATTAACCGAAAACTGAACGGTAAAAGTTTATGGCGGAGCAGAGAGGAAAAATTGGGCCCCTTTTAAATATCTGTGGGAAAGAGATTTAAACTTTGTTTATCCGGCAGATCCTTTTGTTAGTGGGAGCTGTACTATTTTTCATTCGGTTTAATTGTTAATCACGTGACAGGCAACGGTTCGGCCCATGCTTTTGAACCTAGACTGTAAAATTTAAACCCTTTTGGGGGTATTTTCTGTTTTAGTGTATTGAATGTTTTTGGAAACAAGGGGGGAAAGCAAAGCCGGGGGAAAACCCCAAGGGGGTGGTTTTTTGGTTTGGGGGGTCGGGGCTGACGGGTTTTTCACCGGGGGCCGGAAAAGGCCTTTTTTTTTTTTTAGGGGGGCGCCTCCAAAATTTTTTTTTTGAATTTAAATTGGGGAATCCCCCCCCGGGGCCTTTGGAAAGGGGAAATAACAGGGAAATTCTGGTCTGCCGCGAGTGGAGATGTTAGCTGGTTGGGGGGAAAAAGACTTGTGAAAATTGAGAATTCATTGATGGGGGAATCATGAATTCAGGCTTTCCTTGGTGTGAGGAAGGCTGAGACGCTGCCTGAAATGGGTTTTTTTTAACTTTTGTTTCAAGTCTGGTCTTTTGAGTCTGTGTTGTTGTCTTGCAGATGAAAACAAAGAAGTTTGGTATTGATTTTGGTTTATGCACAGCGCCATCTCTGGTTTTAGAGTGTAAAAATGTTAGAAAAGATCTCATTGTTGATAGAAGTAAGTGAAGTAGTCTGAAGAATTTGCAAGTAGCTGAAGTGTGATTTAAGCCCTCGAAAGCTTTTGAGGGGAAAAGGGAAAGTCTGGGGATAAAAGATGGATTGTTGAGGCGAATCCTGGAAAGGGTTTAATAGATGGTTTTCATAGGAAGGGGGGCCCCCTGGGGTCGCTGCCTATGTTACATCTCCCGGGAAATTTTTCGGGAAAAAAGGGAAATGTGAATACTGTGCCGAGCCCGAAATGGAGGAGGGACTTGTTGGGGGGGGGACAAACAGGGGTGTGACAGAACTGTCAAAAAATGGGGAACCACCCCCCGGAACACCCCCTGTGACAAAAAGTCCCCCTGCCCCCTGAACCACACCTTTCTGTCCAGCCCTGCCCATACACCCAGACTCCCCTGAACCTTTAGTTAACTCCTTTCCTTCGGGGTTTAATGCCCCCCCTTCCGGGTTCCCACCCCGGGAAAAAGGGTGAAATTTGTACTGTATGTCCAATTATGGATCAGAAGGGGGAAAAAGTTGACCAGGCCCAGCCACCCCTACAGGGAAAACCCTTTTGGGTACTGGGAGCAGAAGAACATGGGAGCGGGCTCTAACGCAGAGGATGACATGATAAAGGGAAACCGGCGGATGAGCTCATGGGACAAGCAGAGCAAAATTGGGCTTGCTGCTGGGGGGGGAAACCCCAGCTGACCCATCATAGCACCCCCCCAAAAAAAAAAGACACTGGAGAGAAATCAGCGACATGGGGGGGGGCTAGGAATTGCTCGGCAGACCCCTGACCTTACAGGCCTCCTAAAAGGGGGAGGGGGCGAACCCCCAAAAAATTTTTATGTTACTTTCCCACCGAGTAAGCCTCTGTTTTAATGGTAAATTGCCGGACCCTGAGAAACAACCATCCCTATTACGGAAAATAGCGCGATAAGCAAGAACTACACAGCATTTACAAAGTTTTTTGGTCCTTTCAGGGGTTTAAAAGGGGATTCGACGGGCCCATTGTGGCCAAATCCCTCATCAACCCGTCGATATGGATGAGGTCACTGCTGAGTAGGAGGGGAAATTTTTTGTAACACGAAACAAGGGGCTGGGGACAGCTTTCAGACAGGCATTGACATGACAGCTTCACTCAGGAAAAAGGGGAAAAGTGGAAAAAAATTCATGCACGGATAACTCGGATTTTTTCCTGTTTTAGGATTTTCTTCCTTTGGAACCCAATGCTGGGATGCTGAATTGCTTTGTGGAGGGCCTGCTGGCCCCATGGGGAACACTGAAATGGTTGGGCCTGGTAAAAGACTCTACCAACGTGTGGTGTTCTAGTTGCAAAAGGTCGAGAGCAATCTGCCTGCGGATATGTGGGATGAAAGCCTCTCCTGGTGGTGGCCGCCGTATGAGGATTGGAGCCCACAAGCCCAAAACCCCGCTTACTTGCTTTAACTGCAACATAGCAGGAAACTGCCCCCCCGCAAAACAAAGAGGAGAACACCCCAAAGTAGATACTCGGGCCCTGCTCCTGAGTCTGTCCTATTCCCCGAAGCCCCGTCCATAGGACAGGGGGTTCCCCTCTTGGAAATTTTGGGTTTGGGGAGTGAAGACACTCCCTTTCCCCTTCTGAAGTGCTTAGAGTCCCTTCCCGAAGCGAAGAAAACTATTTCCCTATCCTGTACTAGGCTCCCGGCTACCAGAAGACCCTTTAAACTCTGTGATCGGAAAAGGGGAAAGGGGCTGCCCCGGGAGTTTTAGCACAGGCCCAGCAGGCCGAAAAAAACCCGCTGGATACACTCTGCAAGACTGGACCCAGCGCAAGGGGAGGAACCTTTCCCGTTTTCAGGCTGTAAACTGCAGCCCAAGTGCTGCTGGACAAAACAGCGGTATTGATCGGACGCTCCCTCATCCTTTTGGCTCCAGTGACATCCCGCCCTTTTAACCGGAATTCTCATCGCATCTCAGGCTTAGTGTTCTCTCCCTGCCGGGTAAGTCACTCTTCTGGTGTTGTGTTTTCATCCAGCCACCTTACTTCCCCTTCCCAAGGGGGAATGAGGAGAAGAGGAATCGCAAGAATCCGGTCCAAAAGAAGAAACCATGATTGCTTTGGTCTGAAATGTTGACATTTCATTTTAACCCGGGAAAGGTTCTTTTTGTGGATATCCAGATTTTCAGACAGTGCGGCAAATTTTTAAAGGGTATGCCCTGAGACATCACAGCAGTGTTGGAAGCAAGAAGTTTCCATTGCAAAGTCAGCCCAAAAGACGGCAGCATACGTTTGGCAGGGGCAAAAAAGGCCAACATATGTAGGACTCAAAATACGCTTTCGGGGGCGCCATTTACTTTGGGGCCCATTTGGAAAGCCAGTTTCTCACGGCTGCGGGAACCCCCGTGAGATGTGGACAAGCCATTCAGGTCTGATGGGTGCACTGCGCTGCCACGGACGTGACTTACCAAAAAATCAAGGCTCATGGAAGCCCGGTACAAAGGGCGAAAACCTTGGCTGACCAAACAGCCACCAGGCCGCCGCAGGGTGGTGAGGGGGGAAAAGAAAGGGGAAAGCAAAAGTCCCAAAAAAACTGGGGGGCAAAAAAGGGTGGGGAAGGGTGGGAACCCTTTTCCAAACCCCAAAAAAAAGCAAGGAATTGCGGGCCAAAAAAGGGAAAAAAAGGGGCCCCCCCGGGAACCCCCCCAAGGTTTTTCCCAAAGGGGGGTTTTCCCCCTTCCAGATCCCCCTTGGGGAAACCCCCAGCGGGGTTGGGCCCCTTTTTCTCATTTAAAAAGGCTAACCCGCCTGGTGAAAATGGGGGGTCTACGTGAAGAAGTTTGTGTGTAAACCCTAAGCCAAAGGTTTTTAGGGCCCCACCAGTCTGCTGACCACGATACATCTGTCAAGGTGGCAGGAAAGCCCCAATGGATCCAAGCTTTAAAACTGCAAGATCGCTCCAGCCCCCCAGTGAGGCAGTGCTCGTTTAGATGTTTAAAATTTTTGTTGTTTAACTCTTGGTCAAAAAAACCATGCATATCTTGTGTGGACGGAGGGAGGGGACCTTTGTATTACTGGGGTGTGTGGGTTGGGAAAACAGGGAAAAACTAGGGGGTATGACCACGACTGCCTTAAAGGGGGAAAAAACAAACTGGGAAACCCCCATCACAGGATGAGGTTGACAAAACGGAACCTGTTGGAAAAAAGGGAATACCAGGGGAAAGCATGCCCTAACCCGCTATTGAAGACCCCCAGGAGAAGATGGAGGCATAATGTCCTGGGAGCCATATAAATTTATGAGGGGGCAGAAGATAGTGACACAATCGAGCCAGGGGGAAGGGAAAGCCCCCCCAAAAGGCAGCTTCAAAACCCCTGTTAATTGAGGGTATGGGGCCCCCGGGGGCCTGTGGTTTTTAAAGGGAAGGGCCCAAATGGCCCCTGGGTTTTTTTTTCTGCTACTGATATCATGTCCACCCAAACAGGGAACCGCTGACTTTTTCCCAGTAATACGGGCCGAATGGGAAGTCATGTGGCCCTTTGAAAAACTAGATGATTCTCCCGAAAAAGCATAACCAGGCATAGATCACCCCCGGGGGGGAGTGGGGGCACTTTTGGTTTAAGGGTTGGCGGGAAGTTTGCCCGGGTTTTATTGCCATATGATTGTTTTGCTAAAACTTGCTCAAAATTTTGTTGGTTCCCCTTGTTTGAGGGGAAATATTTTTTGAAAGCTGTGGGCCAGACTACTCCCCCTCATGATGAAAAGTTGTCCTGGCCTGGCCCCATGATGACAGCGCACTCCACACCCTTCAGCTGTCCAAAGCCCGACACCCTTAGTTTTGGACATTAAATACTATTATGAGAGGGGCCATTGACGTCAGAATGCCCGGAAAGTCATCTCCCCCCTCTGCAACCGCATGTCCTCAAAGAATTAGCCATAGAAGTGTGGGGGGTTGGGGGTACGGGGGGCTACGGGGGCCCCCTTGTCAGGGCGGTTACTTCCCCAAAAGCAAGAATAGGGAAAGAGGAATAGGGAAAGAGGTAGGGAGAGTAAAAAAGAAACAAAGTCTCAAGGGGGGGATGTTGTGGATGGGAACAAAGGTTAATATTTGATCCTTTTTTGTCTCTTTTTATGTTTGTTAGTATATACTTCCTATCATATAAATAAAATTATTTTTACATAATAGCCACATTTTATATAGTACAGGAGTAAAAACTGAGGGATATCTTTTTTCTTAATGTGTTAAACAAAAAGGCTGCGTAGTAGTTTGTAAGATCGCGTGTAATCCAAGATGGCGCCTAGTTAGAAGTTACACCCTGTGTTCAGACATTCCCGAAGTGTGAGGGGGGTTCCCTAGATAAGGACGTGCCAATAACCCTCACAGCCAGGTAATGTGAGCCTTCTTTCTACTCATTTGCAAAAGGGTATAAAAAGCCACCATTTTGTGAATAAAATCAGAAAAAACTTTCATAGTGCAAGGCATTTGGATGTTCTTTCTCGGTGACCCTTTGTTATTTTTTAAAATATTTGAACCCCCAAAGGGGAGGAAACCCCCTTTAGGTACTTTTTTATTTCAATGCATACAAGGTATGGGCAGAGTCAGATTATTGTCAGAAGCAGGCCCGTAATTTGAGGGTTCGGGGGGCTGCAGACTATTTTTGTTTTGGTGGGGAAAAGTCCCCGATTGCAGTCTGGGTTTTACTTTTCTGTGCTGTTCAAAACAAAATTCCTTAAAACAAAACAATGTTCCATAGCCAGCCAAGGTAAAAACAGCATACTATCAGCATGGGAAGGTTCACGGACATTGGTTTCTATCCATCCTAAAACAAAAACAGCAAGCAGCCACCATAGAAGCAGACCATCACGTTAGATGGTCCGCTTCTGATTGTACTCCAGCTCTTCCCAGTACTCCTGGTGCATTGGGTACTGGAATAATAGTAAGAGGGGATAAGTGTCAGCCTTGGGGTAATAAAAAAAAAAACAACTTACTGACACTAAACTCCGGTGATAATAGAAGAGAGGCATCCGTCAGATCCTCCATTAATGACACTGGAATGAAATGGTGAAAAAAAAAAAAAAAAGTGACAAAAAAATAACATTTTATTTAAATAAATACTCCCCGACAACAACCTGCTGGTCTGAAATAGTCCAAAAGGAAAACCTGAAAAAAAAAAAGAACAGTACACACACACATATAGGCTGGATAAGATATTCAGTACCCAGAAAAGTTGGGTACATTCCCACAACAACCCACTTTCTTATTTTTCAACTGTATATTTATTGAAAAAAATTTGAATATCCAAAATAAAAATCTCAATAACAATATAGACAACAATGTAAACATTGCAATGACATATGTCACTATACACTTTATGATTGGTAATACATGTCCACTTCTTCGTGATGAATCCTCAGATCCTACTTGATAAAACTTTTTCATCTCAATAAACTAAATAAGAGGGATCAGCGTCCCAACGGACACCATACACCGGACGATTTTTGGTTTTTCAGGGGTTTTTATAACACAAAAATTTCCCGTACATAATATCCATCACAACACAAAAACCCCCCCCCTGCTCCATTTCATGAGCTAGGGAGCATGCCATGACAAGCCAGCACAAAAGGCCAGCAGACGCATCCCATACAAGCCCACACCCAATCGTTGCAATGGGTAAGAGCGGGCCTGCCCAAGACACCCCTGCCGACCCCCGCAACAACTGCCATGAAGACACCCCCGTTTGTTTTAAATATGGTTCCATTAAAAGATTTCAATATTTCAAACAATGAAGATAGGAAATATTATCATCTAGGGGATTAAAAAAAAGGTAATTATACTCATGTCAGTACACACTCACCAGCAGTGACTGGGGGGCCCCGTAATGGGGTAGATTATCTCCCCTTGCCTCCCTCTAATCAGGTAGCGAAAACAAGCATAAAAAGTACCACAAGACAGCTCCACCCCCAAAAATACACGCTTCCACCACTTCCTTTTAATAATCAAAAAGGAATCAGGGGGGGGGGGGGGGGGGGGAATCGATTCCTAAAAAGATTTTCTAAAAAACCGTAAAAAAATGCGTACCTCATGCTCTGTAGCAGCTACCAAAATAAAAAACATCCTTCAAGGAAATGGATCCCCTGCAACAACAAAAACTTACGTTTTAAGGGCTTTTCACACAACGTTTTTTTTACCCTTTTCGGGTCCGTTTAGGATCCGTAAAAATCTAACAATTGTCAGTGTGATTAACATTGAGTTTTAATGGCAAAAGCGATCGCTGTTCCCCCGGGAGATCAGCGATCGCTTTTGATGCTCTTTTGCACTGCCTTTTCGCTCCCCCTTTAAGAATTGACATTCAATTCTTTTTTGCGGTTTACGCAATGACGCCCATAGGAGATAATGGGTCCCCTTTTGACTTGTCCAAAAACGCTCCAACTCTGGTACTACAGCTGCGCTTTGCAACCCGAAAGCGGGTGCGAAAAGCAACTGGAAGGCTGGCGGGATCGCTGGCGGCGGGGGCGGGCCCCGGGGGCGCAGGTGAGGCTCGGGGGGGGGGAGCTGATGATGAATGGAACTGAGCGGCAGGGGGGTTTATGAAAAGGGAAATGAGTGGCAGGGGAGCTGATGAATTATGACCAGGGGGCTGATGAATTGAATGAGGGCAGGGGGGCTGATGAATTGAATGGCGCAGGGGACTGAAGAATTGAACTGGCGGCAGGGGA
>JAODAL010030193.1:0-50353 GCA_025379985.1 Phyllomedusa bahiana | reverse complement strand
TCCTTTCACAATGGTTCGGGACGTGGAAACATGTACAGATCCTTTTACTATGACAGTCACTTTATTGACCACCCACAGATCAGACCGGGACAACAAATTACTAACCAGACAACATCAAAATGGCCAACGGCAGTAGAATACATAAAATATGTATATATACACTTACCGTGACTCGTGAGGCTGCAGTCCTCGATTTGATGCTGCCGTGTTTTCACTCGCAGTTCCGTTTGTCGGGTCTGCGGGGTCGGATCTGCCTTAGTCACGTCCCATCTAGGGGTGCCAAGATTGTCAAGGTCAAAAGCGACAATGGATCTCCTGTTCCCACTCGGTATTCCAAATCAGGCTAAGTCACGGGCCGGCCAATGAAAGAGAGTCAGACGCGTTGTTCTGGTCCAATCTTATCCATGCACTCCTATATTTATTCAGGGCGGTACACATATTTATAAGAGTAGAAAAAGGGGGCGTGGGCGCATAGTTCTCTATTGGTTCAAAGTAGTTGCCAGACAGATGAAGTTTCTGGTTGTATCAGTCAGTGTTTTCTTGGGGACTTTGTAGTCGAAAATCAGTCGCTTGTTGGCAGGATATATACATGGAATCGCGGCCATCTTGAATGCCTCAATTCTGCACAATCATCGTCCTCAAATGGATATCTGTATGGTCTCATAAGGAGGAAAGCGTGGTATTTTCTTATAAACAAACTTTTTAACTTATACACATATTAACATTTACCCTCACAACATAGTTTGTAAGGCCGAAAAAAGACACTTACATCCAGTTCAGCTTATTGTGCTATAGTGTTGATCTAGAGGAAGGCAACTCCCCCCACCCCCAAATGGGGTAGAACCCAAATTGTCCCTCATTTTATGGAAAAAAATCCTTTTCCGACTCAAATCCAGAATAATTCCTGAACCAACGACCCTTCTCCAGAATCCTGGTTGCTATGACTTGTTATATTATTTCACTCTTGAAATGCACTCTGTTTAATTCACCATGACCAGTTCCTCTGACAGAGCGTTCTTGCTGCTCCCTTTCTACAGTATGTTTATGTAAAAAAACCTTTCTTTCAAGACATAGCGGATCCCCCTTGTTCTAGACGGTCCTGGGTATAAATAAATCTTGGGAGATCTCTCTGTATTGACCTTTGATATATTTGTGTCACCCCAAACCAGTCTTTTCTCTAAATTGAACAAACCTAATTTTTGCTAATTTTTCGGGGTATATACACAAGGCCATGCTAACCGCCCAATGGCTGGACAATACTGTAGACTAAACCCAGTAGGAGGCAATATAAGCCCAAGTGCTACTTTGGGAGAGAGAGCACAGGTGTAGATAACTAATCAGCAGTAGTTCACACACACATCCACTAGGAGGACACCTGAATATTAAAAAAAAAATGCGCATTGGATAAGTATCAGTTCACACCAGTATGCAGAAAAGCCCTCATTTATCTTGCGTATTTGCTGGGGGTGTGTCAGATGTGGACCAGCCTCCCTGACACTTTTCCCTTTACCCTTCTTTCTGTCTGATACCCAGCTAGCTGCCTCATGTCCCTGCACCTCCTTGCTTCCATTCTCCTGTTCTCCCTTTCAACTACCTCAGCGAGTGCTTGCTCAATGAGCCGCAACTCTCTTCCAAGTTGGCAAGGGAAATCTTTGTGTTCAGACTTCAATTGTCAGAGAACCAAGATATACAGTTTATCGAATATATTATATAATACAATTTTCTCCCTACTAAACTCCCCAAGTATAAAGTTCCTCAATCTTAAGTGCCAAACTTTAAACAATAACCCACTTTAGACACAAAGCGCTTTCAATTCAGTTTGCTACCACACTCCTGCAGTAGCTGTTGCAAATGAATCATCTGGATAGTGACATATTTGGGATGGTTATAAAAACCATTAGACATTGGGAATTTAATTTTGTTATCTTGAGATAATTTCAATTTTGTATTTTTATTATTAAACAAAGATATCTACTTTTTGAACATTCAAACTAATAAGTTTTGCCATGCGTTATCAAAAAGACTTTATAGATCCTTAAACCTCTTGATATAATTTTTTTCAAATATAATGACAAATTAACACCTATTCATTGAATGGCTTTGGAGCGTAGTTTCTTTTCTAGTGTCCTTGCTATACCATAACATTTTTTGGTTTCCTTGTCTGAGAAATGTATATCATTCTCCACACATAGCGTTTGGCATTTAGGTCTCACCTTCTTGCACATGCTGTGTCCCCTATATAGTTTTTTACACTGCAAATAGGACGACTTATGGCTTGCTTTTAAACATTTAAAATTGTTTATTTCGTGTCAACGAGTATCCAACCATATACATATCTTACAAATAAGCCATGGAGAAAATTAATTAGCATTTAGTATCAGTTGTATGTTAATCCATAAATCAGCATTTATTTAGCTTTCAATTCATCGTCCATTTTTGTCATATGAGGATAAATTGACGTCGGCACAATATTACTGAACTGGGCGGCAACAGGACGTTTAGGAAGCAGGAGCTTCCTCCTTCCAGCATGTGGATCAGGTGTCCTCATTATGTGTATATTAACATCACAGGTGATCACTTAACCTCTTAAGCGCTACTATAAATCTGCATTGCATAAGATATAGATAGCAGATATGTTAATGACATTACAAAAAAACACTTTGTAAAAAAGCTTTGTTTAACCACTTTGGCATCACAGACTTGGAACTCAAGGTTTTAACATGAAGGCTAATCACTATTAGGCCCGGTTCACACGGCTTATTGCCGACGTAATTGCGGGACGGATTTCGCACCGCAATTACGCCGGCTGCTGCGCAGCGGGGGTGGGTGGCCGGCAACTCGCCGGCCCCATAGACAGTCATTATTCACGGCGCGTACACGCCATAAATAATTGACATGTCACTTTCTAATCCGCCGATCGGGGAGGAAAGACGGAATCCATAGTTCTCTGAGAACTGTGGATTACCGTAATGACAGGGACGGATTTCAGCCCTACTGCAGCGCAAATACGGCGCGCAGTACAGCTAAAATCCGTGCACAAATCAGCCGTGTGAACGAGGCCTTATACACATTCAAGCATGACCTGAAATTAGTCAGGGAATTCAGTGGATGAAGTAACCTCCAATCTTTATTTAATAGACATGCTCACAGGTAGGTGACATAAAAATGCGTAAATAAATGCTGACACATTTCCGATCCTAACCGGGTCCTCCTTCACAGCTGTTAGGGTCGGAAACGCGTTGGCGTTTACGCATTTTTATGTCACCTACCTGTGAGCACGTCTATTAAAGATTGAAGGTTACTTCATCCACTGGATTCACTGACTAATTTCTGATTATGCTTGAATGTGCTTGGAGAAAGGACCGGCAGCTCTCCGTGTGGAGATTAGTTCCCTCCTCAGAATCACTATGGACATTGCAACTTAAGACGTGGTGAGCTGTTATACTTGCATTTTCATTTGTTTAATTTACTCCTTTTCAACGATTACTGTTTGACTTTCTTCATTAAAAAGCCTTGCAACTGTAGTTTCATCATATTTTATGGTGCCATTGCGTTCAAAAATTCAGTATGATTACTTTTGGGAAAATTTTAAGCTGTTTGTTTTCATTCAAGGGCAGATGCACTGCCTGAGTCAAAGGCGAAAACTTTCAGTACGGGGGCCCCTAAGGCAAAAGTAAAAAGTGATATCCCTCCTTGAAAACCCGAATCAAAGATTTAATATTTGTGTTGGGCTATTTTTTAAAGTTTTTTTTTTTTTTTTTTTTTTTTTTTTTTTTTTTTAAATATACAGGAGGCACCCTCTAAATTTTAATGGTTTCTTTTTCTTACAAGTTGTCGGGGACAATCCCACATTTATCCCATTTTTTAAGGGAAAATTCCCCCCCCTGAGTTCCCAAAACGTTTAACCTTTCCGCGGGAAATTTATCTTGGGTCAAACTGATTTTTTAGGGGATTTTTCGGGGCGGGGTTTTTTGATGTGTTTTTGGGATCCATGTTTTGGCCCCAGACACCATCTAACAATCTGTTTTTACATTGTTTTTCAATGTAAAAAATGCATCGGCATTCAGACGGTGATGCAACCCGGTTGTTTTATATGTGTTTTTTTGTGGTCTTTCAGATCCGTACAAAAAATTGACATGTCAATTTTGATCCGTTTGCGTAAGACAGCATATTTAAAAAACTTTGGGTGCGTTTTCTGCTGATCCAAACATGCACCACATTTTGGGGGTTGGGGGATGCAATTACACGCATTTTTTCGTACATTTTTGGAAAAATGTTTTTCAAAAACGCCATGAAATTTCCTTTAGGGTTTCAGTTTTTAAAAGGCTCAATTCCCAAACCCTTTTTTTCTGGGTTTTAAACCCTCCCTTAAAAAATTACATCAAAAACCAAAAGGAGAACACAAGTTAAAAAAAAGACTTTGAAATTTTTATTTTTTTTAATGTATCGCCCCTTTTTAAACACTATTTGTTTATGGTTAATTTGTCTTTTTTTTTTTTGAAATTTAGCCTTGTTTCGTCGGGGAAGTGTGTGTGTGGTGGTGTGTGTGGGTGTTTTTGTGGGGTGTGTGTTTACTCCACCTGTGTCGGTGTATTCTTGTTGGTGGTTCATTAAAAAAGCGCTGTTTGGGGGTGTTTTGCGGCAAACGAAGCTGCATACGTCCTACGCCCCTCAGAGCTCAAATGAATCTTCAGTGTTGTATAGACCCACCCCCACAATTTTTTTTTAGATTGGTACAATCTTCATTCCAGGTTATTGGTTGTATAAATATTTTTTGTGACTCTCTCCAATTTCCCAAAATTAGTTTAAAGTATTGACCCCTCAATTTTCTCAGTTTTTGGCCTTTGATCCAGCTTGGGCATATTATACCCTTCTAATCAATTCGTTTTTGTACAATCTCATCAAAGTTCAAATTTTCGGTTTAATTTTAAATTTGCAGTTTAAATGTTGTATTATGAATAACATTAAATCAGAAGAAGAATAATTTTATATAGCAAACCTCTCGGTAAATACTTAGCAATATGCGTGCATTGAAAAATGGGTCTCATTTTTTTTAATGCTCCAACTTTTTTGGATAATTAACCATTGGCCATTTTTTTTGTTTTAGATTTTGATTTTATCTCCTCGGACCAATTGGTAATTGTACTATTTCCTTCCAATGTCATTTGAAGAAATTTCAAGTTTAAGGCATAAAAGGGCCAAGATGTTCATGTTCCTGATGGCTAAAAGCTTGCGTAAACCTAAGAAAATGAGGAGTCGACTACTTCAATCCAAGTTGCAGAAAGTTTGAGAGAGACACCCGGGACTATACAACTGAATATATACCTGGAGTGAAGAAATTCTAAATGGCTTATTTTAAAAGATGTGTAATGTTGGATACTATTTGACACAAGATAAACACAATTTTTACTTAATAAAACCTATGAGTGGTTGATGAATTCATATAGTGCTGGAGTCGGGAACCCAGCACAAGAAGGCTATTATTGTATGCTGCTATTGGCCGTGGTTCATTTTTAAAAAGGGCTTTTATCTTGCCCTTCTTCCATAAAAGCCAGAATTGTGGAGTACACGGCTAATAGGTGTCCTGTAGACAGATTATCCCACCTGAGCTGGGTTCCGGGGCTCCTTGAAAGTTTTTTTCCTGTTTTGGGCTTCCTTTTTAGGGGGAGGGCTGTGTTTTGGTAAATTGGCAATTAACCCTACTCTCTTATTTTAAGATTTGGTTTAAAACAGTGTTCGAAAAGAGTTCAACTTGGACTTTTTTATTATATAAAAATCTAAGTGCAATACACTTTGCCATAACTTTATCCCTCTTCTGGTGAGTTCCCTGGTTTTCAAGATGTTGCTTGTTCACTAATAATCTTTAACCCCTTAAGCCGAACACCTGAAAAGTAGTTAATGACCAGAAATTTTTTTTTGTTTTTGCCTCCTTGCATTTCAACAGTTGTAACTTTTTTTTTTAATTTTTTTTCCAGTTTCAGTTGTATAGGCCTCGTTTTTTCGAGACAATTTGTACTTTGGGGGGAATTTTTAAATTTGCTTTTAAAAAATTTTTCAGTTTTTTTATCTTTTTTTTTTTTTTTTTTTTTACAACCTTAAAAGGGGGGGGGGAGGCGGGGGGGGGGGGGGGGGGCCCCTGGGGGGGGAGGGGGGTTTTTAAAAACGGGCCAAAAGGGGGTATGGGAAAAGGGCGGGGGGGGGGGGGGGGGGGGTTTGGGGGGGGGTTTCCCCAAAAGGGGGGGGCGGGGTGGGGGGAAAAAGGGGGGGGGGGGGGGGGGGGGGGGGGGGGGGGGGGGGGGGGCCCGGGGGGGAAAATGGGGTCGGGGGAAAGAAGGGAGGGGGGCGCCCGGCCCGGGGCCCGGGGGGGGGGGGAGGGGGCAGGGGCGGGGGGTTTTTGTGAAGGGGGGGGCCCGGGGGGGGGGGGGAGGGGGGAGGGAGCACTTCGCCCCCCCAAAAACCATCACTGTAGCGGCGGTATACGCCCCTAGAAAATGAATGTCCAATTTCTCCCCCCGGCGGATTCGCCCGGGGGGGGGTGGGAGAAGTAATCCTAGTTCCTATGAAAACGTGGATTACCGTAATGGAAAAAGGGCCGTTTTTTCCCGCCCGTAATTTGCGCACTTCGGCGCGTAATTACGGGGCTGAATCGGCCCATTTTTTTAAAACGGTGAACCCGCCTAAGACTTTAAAAAACAGCTGGTTTTTCGGGTTGTGGGTCCGTGCCCATTTTGAGGAGTTGGTAAGAAATACCGACCGGACTCCTAAAAATAAAAATAAATTGGGACAGCTAGTTTCAACGAGTGCCAAAGCAAAAGGAATTGGGTCCGGCCCGTGCTACTGTACCTTTAACCTTTCACATGAGGGTTATGATGACATGGAGAGGGAAAGCAATCCCAAGGGGAAAAGATCCCCTCCATGGCAAACAGATTGACCGATTTTAGCAAAATTTTTCACTTATTTTTTTTTTTTTGTGTTCAAAATCGTGTCCTTAAAATTTTTTTTCATGAAAAACAAAAAAGGGGAACAATGTTTTGGCTTGTGACTATCAGGGTCCAAATTTTTCACCAAATAAGCTTTTAAATGGACTACCATCATTTTTTTGACAATCATCTTTGCTCTCATAACTTTTACCCTTAAAATATTTAGTTTACTGAGTTCAAGATTTTTTTGTAACGCATTTTTAGTGTTTGCTCCTGTGGTGGGACAAAGTACAAAACCCGTTTTTTTCACATTCCCTAATAGAAGCGGACCATTACACGGTTGGAATGGGCCCCGAAAAAAAAGGGGAAGAAGCCTCGACTTCAATTCGGGGTGATTTGGAGCGATGAGATGAAAATCAAAAGACCGGGCCTGATGGGGGGGGAATGGTTTGGAAAAATCAGAGAAAAGGAGGCCCAATGGTTGGAAACTGGAAGAACTGTCGGTTCGGTGGAAGAAGCCTGAGGATTGGGGGGGGGGTCACACCCAAAGATGTTGGAACTTGACCCGGTGGTGGGGGCCTCAATTTGGGGCTTTTTGATCTTCTAAAGATGAGTTACTTCATACATCAAGTATATGGGGGTGAAAAGGACGACATAGGGTCCAGCAGGCAACAACCCGAAGAGACGCTGGTTGGAGAAGGAAGGGGTTTAAATGAAAGAAATTAAGTTTCTGGATTGGCCTCCATGTCCCCAGCATCAATGCAACCAATTTTAAAGGGGATGTTCACACGGGTTATTTTTGGCGCATTTCGCCGCTATTTTTGGCGTTTTTGCATTGAATATGTGGGGAAAAAAGGCCCCATAATTAGGGAATCCCCTTTTCATAGAGAACGATCGATTATGCCTCCTCTCTCCGTGCGTAAAATACAATCGTATTGTAGGCGCGGGGGGATAAATGACATGTCAATTACGTGCTTCGAGTAATGCATGTCTATAAGGCCGGCAGGCTGCCACCCACTGCGCCTTGGGAGTATGTGTGATAGCACGAGCTCCAAAACCACATGTTGTACGCGCTGCAGTACATCATGTGAGCATCCCTTAGAGTTAAGAAAAAACGTTTCGTGTAGAAGAACTGGGATCGATTTTGGGCAAAACCTCTTGAATTGATCCCCACCCAAAGGATTTAGGGAGTGTGAGAGCCAAATTTTTATTTTTTTTAGCAAAAAAGTAACAAAGCAGTTACATTTGAGAAAAAAAGCAGATGTAAATACTAAATAATGTATGTATAAGAAGGGAAGATGATTGTCTATAAAAGATGGGCCTCATGAACAAAGCTGTAGTGGATGGTGAGATTGGAGCCTGAAAGTCTAACGTTAAAAACATTGTTACCCTTTTGCTTGTCAGTGTCTGTTCTACCTAAATAGCTTTATTATTGTACTATAAGGTGATAAAAAGATGGATGTTACCATTGTACTACAGTAAAGTTATCACTTAAACATGTGCCATATATGAGGGAGTCTGTGTCAGGAAAATTGAGGAGTTGGAGTCGGAGCTTTGGCTTATCGACTCCACTGCCCTGGTAGTTATACAAAGAATAAATTACATACAAATGTACCCTATTTACCTTTTAGGTGACTTCTAAAGGCAGTTGGTTACACTGTTTTTATTTTATCCAAGAATAGGTGGCTGCATACATATGCACACTACACTTTTCAGTTTTTTAATTTGCAAATTTGCAAAAATTTGTAAAAGCACGTATCATTTTCTTTACACTTCACAAATACTTCCTGGTTTGTGTGGCTCTACCAATTAAAACGTCAAGAAAATACATATCTCAAGTTTGTGGTTGCAACATTTAAAAATGAGGAATAGTTTAAGGGTTGTGAATACTTTTGTAATCCACTTTATATATGGTCAAAAATATAAATAAGTGTTGGGTACGGGTCAAACTAAAATGCTGCAGCACTTGAGAAAAAACATAGGGCCACATGCATGAAAATGGTCTAGGTCTAAAATTCACTTTATTGTCCATGGCAACCAATCAGAGCTCCCTCTCATTTTTCCAGAGCACTATATGAAATGGAAGAGACACGCTGATTGGTTGCTATGGGCAACAAAGTGAGTTTTTAGACCTAGACAGTTTTCATACATGTAGCCCATAGAGTGGACCAGTGCTGTTTGTAACTAAGGAGTCTGTCACTATATCCTGGTGCTTGTGTTTCAGGCAGCGTTAGTAAGACAGATGCAGGGTGGATAAAAATCAGTTTTTTTAAAAAAAAAATCAAAAAAAATCCCATTTTTTTTTATTTAAATCGGATTTTTTTCAATAAACTGCTTTTTGGGAAAAATATTTTACCATCCAAAGTTTTCCCATCTGAGATAAAGCTGGTTTTTTAAAACTCAGTAGAATAAAGGCTGTTATGTGTAACATTCACAATCCCATGCTCTTCCAGGGTTTCTGTAGGATTGTGGGCAGTTTTCTCCTATTTTATCACGACCTCGCTTTACTTACGCAGTTCTCAAAATGAATTTGACCCCGCGAGGTCCAGCCTCTTTTTAAGCAAAATGTTACAACATGAACAGAGTGAGAAAAAGCCTTTAACCCTATTGTTCTAAAAAACCTATAAATATAGAATCAACCCCTTCGTCCCAAGCCCAAAAAGTTAGACAATATGTTTCTGATTTTTTTGGGGGGGAATGATCTGCACAAACAAAAGAATGGATTCTAAGTGTGAGGAAAAGGGGGCAAGCAGCAAGAAAATGAAAGTGAAACTTTGAGCACAATACTGCAGCATAGCCACAGACGACAAGTTGGATCTGTTTGTGTGTCCGATCTGAGGTTTATTACTTTCTTTCCTTATAATGGCAGCAGGCCGTAAAAAGAGACCCAGTTTGGGAAATTTTAATGAAGCTCCTTCGCCTATGGGTAAGGCAGGCATGCGTGCAAATGCAAACGATGCAACAAAGAGATGCAAGGCCCTGGGTGGGGGAATGAGGAAACATATGAAAAATTCGGTGATGAGATGCCCAAAGAAAAACTTCTGAACGGGGGCGGGATCTTCAGGTTGGTAAACATTTTTATTGAATCCTATTTCAAAAAGATGAACTGTCATGTGGAGAAAAATTATATTTTTTTTACTACTGTATTTTTACGATTGGTACAGTTATGTGAAGAAAAACAAATTTTCCTTTTTGGGGGCAGGGCAGTGATGTGTTTTCAATAAGCAGAAATTGTCAAACAAAAAAAAAAAAGCTTTGACTTTTTTTGTTTAGGGGAATTCATGGTTTGGAACTACCCACCCCCAAGATCCCCATCACCCGTTTACAGTTTCAGAGTTACATCCAGGATAGTGCTTTTTTAGCGCAGCTAAACATAAGCACCACAGCCACATATCACCACCCCCAAAAGGAAAAAAAAAACCTTTACCCCCTGGAACCCCTAGATAGGCTTGTGTAAGAACTAGCAGTTTAGAAAAAGATTGTTGATGAAAAATTCCCCCAGTTTATTTTTTGAAAAAAAAACTCTTTTTTCCCGTCTGACTTAGAACCCACATTTCATTAATAGGGTTCAGTCCAGGACCAGGATACAGTTCCCCCAGCAGAGCTGATGTTGGGGGAAAAATGCTGGATCAAGTGTATGACGAGAAATGGAGCAATGTGAAAACAGCTCTGGGGGGTAAAATTGTTAACCTAAGTATTGAGGGGTGGATAATGTCCACAATGATTATTGTTATGCTTGTAAAACAGAAGAAGGTAAAGCTTCCTTGCACAAAAAAATTTTTTACGTCGGGAAAATGACAACAGGAATACTTACAAGAAGGGGCAGTAAAAGTATAACGAAAATGTGAAAAAAAATTAAAATGTCTGTACGCATTTTGGGTCACTGACAATGCTGCAAACGTATCCAAGTGAAAAGAGTTTTAGAAGAGCAGGGGGGGGGAATACAAAGTGCAAAATAACATTGGTTGCAGTGCTCATTTGCTGCCCCTCTTAGCCAAAGATTAAGTGTTCCAGAAATAAAGGCTAATGTGTTAAAATTGCTAAAAATTTCCTTTAAAAATATTTTGCTGCGCAGCTCTGAAAAGGTGGGTGAAAACCAAGCTCGTCCCAAAAGATGTTGATGGAGCTTGTGGTGGACTTTTTTGAGCGTTATAAAAAAATGGCCTATTTGATGACATTTTGTGAAAAAAATCGAGAAAAAAATGATGGCACTGTCACGGCAAAATCCTAACTTTGGGCTTAAGAGAAATGTTGAACATTGTGAGCTTCCTAAAACCCATCTCTCAAGCTTTAAAAAAATAAGAAAAATAGCTGTTTTATTCGGTTGTGTTAAAATTTTGGGGGGAATGAGTGAACATTTAAAAAACAGAACTCCCCTCCCCCCCCCAGAATTAAATTACAAGCAGAAACAAACGAATGAAAAGCACGGATCCAGCTCTTTTTTTTTGGCAAAATATTGTCATATCCAATATCGGGGTCAAAACCCAAGTGCTGAGGAAGGGAGTTAGCTATGACTGGGTATCAGCAATACCCCTCTTTAATGCCAACTATAAAAAAACTTCGGCTAAGGGGGAACCCATTCAAGAAAATATATGTTTGTGAAGATATTTTAAGGGAAGGTCACACAGAAAAAGGGTGGAAGCACTTAAGCGCTTGGATTTAGGACTTTTAAGTAATGATTTCATTTTAACAGCAGTAGCTTCTTCTGCAGGGTTGAAAAAAAAAAAAATTTTTCTTTTCCCCTTTGGATATTCTTTTCAAATTTGAGAAATCGGTTGGGACCCAATAAAGCAGGAAAGTTTTTTTTCTTTTCCGATTATGAATGGGAACAAAAAAGAAGATGATGATGAAGATGAGACAAGTGGCTCGAGGACGCAGGGACAGTATTTTTTAAGTTTTTCATGTGTGGGCTGGGTGACAGTCTAATTTTAAATTATTAATTTATTTTGTTTAGCCAAATTAAAGTTAAAAAAAATTGATGTTTGTTTAAGCAAATAACTTTGCGAAATTTATTTTTTCAGTTAAATAAATCTTTTTAAAAATTGTTATTAAGGTCAGGATTATTTTTCCCCTTCCTAAGTAAAACAGAACAGTGGTGTCCAAATTAAATGATTAACCCATTAAACTGGGGAAAAAAAAAAGAAATAAAAAGTGATTCAAAAAATCTTTTCTATTTGCTTTTAAAAATAGCAAAAAACTGTTTAGGTGAAACTTTGATTTAAATAAACCCTTTATGTTTAGTGATTTAAATGTGTTTTAAAATCGTTAGTTTTAAAATAAAATCCCCTGGACAGAGCCTTATTTTTAAGGCTTCTTCTGATGTGTTTGCTACAGTTTACAGAATTTTTGGGGTAAGAAATGGAACAGACCATGAACAGTCTCCTATAGTCTGGATTTTAGGCTATATTCTTCGGCCATGTTGAAACGTGTTTGCAACCGAAATGGCAAACAAAAAAAAAAAAGGTTTTTTTCTTAGCAAATACTTTTACAGAATCCATAACTGCGTCCTACTTGTTTCTCTAGGATGTTTTTCTTCTTTCCCTTGTTTTTACGGTTTAAATTGCTGGAGACATTGATTTTGTTTTTATGTATTTGCTCACAAAATTAGAGTTGCCTTCTTACTTCTATTTGAAGTTCAGGTACTAACCCTACCTTACTATGTGCTGTATCTCAAATGCTTGATAGTATCCTATAGTCCTTAAATAAATGCTATTTGTACTCATCTGTTGGTTGAGGTTTCAATTTATTGCTTTTTCATTTCTAGACAGATGCAGCCATTCTCTCTCTTATGGGTTTCCGTCTAGATGGGATCTTTACAGCAACAATTTTACCACTGCTGCTTACTATGGTAAGACTTATATTGACCCTCAGTAGCTTGATGCTTCACATACAAGTTCTATGTAAAACTTTGTTTTTTTTTTGTTATAAAATACAGATCCTATTCCTTGGCCCTCTTGTCCAGTTATCTCTGGATTGTCCATGGGGTCTCTTTGATGGATTAAAATTAGCTTTTGGTAAGTGGTTTTCATGGATTTCTTGGTTGTATTAAATCGATTGTTAGTAAGTTTAGTCTGTTCCATATATGGGTTTTTCTTCATTTTAAAGGGTAGTTTACCATCTATTTCACTGGCCTGTCTTCATAACCAAACTTTTTTACTTAGGGGGTTTTTCATCCAAAGATTTTTCATTCAAATTTAAAGTCTTCAAAAAAAAAAAAGCAAATTTGCAATATATGTCAATTTAACAAATCTCCCACTGTTTTAGATAATTGTTTTTAGTGGCCCAGAGGCTGTGAGGTCTCTATAGTCACGGGCTGTTGTTCTCCCTGGGGGCTGTGCTGTATCTCCGGTCTTATCACAGCAGGGGGACTCGGGGCGAGCAGAAGTTTAACTATCTCCCATCTGTTTTTCTCTGTCCCCACTCTGCCTGCAGCACAGGCAGTGATTTAGAGCAGGCATACTAGCAGCCCTGTCGTTCCCTGCTGCCTTATCTGTGTCCAGCCTAATTTTTATTCACTGCTGTTAACTTTTCCCGCCCATGTCATTCAGCTCTGAGTCAGCCCAATTAGCATTCACTCTCTGTTTACCTAACCGCTTCACTGCTGAAGTGAATGATTCCAGCAGGAAAAAGTCAGTCAGTGAAATTAATTTAAACGGAAAGACACAGCATGAGATAAATCCATGAAAAAAAACAGGGCCCCCGCCCAGGCAGCTAGTACCAAAAGGAGGTCACATCAGGATTATTTGAATCACTTCCCCCCCCCCCCCCCCCCGCCCAATTCCTGTGCGGAACCCCCGGCCAGGGTAATCGCCTGCCCTGCCTGCTGTCATGTATGGGGAAGAAAATTGTGCTGTGTACACGGTGGTACTATTGAATGGTCAGCAGTAGGGGAAGAAAAAATTGATCTGAGATGTTTTTCCCCTTTCCCAAGCTGTTTTAGCATCGGGAGCGAGCGCTGCAGCATGATGTCACCTGTGAAAAGGGGGGGGGAGGGACTCGAGAAGCCCGTGCTCCCACCCTGACTTCAAAACTCCACTTTAAGACCGCACCAAGGAAGGATGAATCCAGTCGTGAGCAACTCCTTTAAGAATGTTCAGGGGTTTTAGTAGTTCTACAGCGTGATTGAAATATCAGTTTATCTTTCTATTGAGCCCGATAGGAGGCCCTTTGGTAATAATGGGTTTTAACAGGAGGCACCGGCTGATATCTAAACAGTGTTTCTCAACCCAGTCCTCAAGACCCCAAAGGTCTGTTTTTAGAATTTCCCCCAAAAAAGCACTGACAAAAATTACTTACCCGTGCAAATAATTTTAAGCTGGAAAAACTGAGGAAATCCTGAAAACTTGACTGTTGGTGGGTCTTGAGGACTGGGTTGAGAAACACTGCTCTAAAGGGTTTTCAATAAGGAAGATAAATAAGCTCCTGTGTTGCTGATTAAGCCACCGCAGATATTGATGTCTCCAGCCCTGGAGAAGTAAGAAGTGTTTGACAGCTTAGAAAACATGCACACAGCTGTTAATATTTGTACGGTTGAAAGAAACACGTTCCATTAAGTTCAAAAAAACCCGGGTGGGGAAAAGGGGTGAGGGGAGAGACAAGGAATTTTTTGCCCGCCTCAGATGATTAATGCCGGAACCCCCAAGGGCAAGAACCCCAAACTGTCCAGTGGGGATTTAAATCTCTGACCCCGAGCCGCCACCAGCCGGATCCGAATTTTACATCGTGTAGCATTAATATTCTTTAGTTCCCGGTAGGGGATCTAAACCTTTCTTGAAACTTCTACGTTCCGGTGGACCAGCTCCTCAGGGAGGGGTATTCCACAGACCCCAGTTCTTACAGTGAAGAAAAGCTCTTCTTTCTGGAGTTGAAACCCTTTTTTTTCTGGGTTTAAGGGAAAGTCCCCTTTTCTTTTGGGGGGCTTCATTGAAATAATTTTTCCCCCCTATTTTTGTGGGCCCTTTATTAAATTAAACATGTCCCCCCGAAGCCATTTTTCTCAAGATAAAGTTCAAATTCTCATCCTCTCCTCTAAATAAAATGCCCATTTTCCCCCTTTTAAGTTTGGTTGCTGTCTTTGTACCTTTTAGCTCCCTTTTCATCTTTCTTAAAGGGGGCCCGAATGAACAGCATATTCTAAGTGAGGAGCACCAATGCTTTGTACAGCGTAAGAATTAACCTTGTCTTCGAGTCCCTGCCTCTTTTAAAACACGGCATTCTTACTTGCCATAAGGCAGTGATTGACATTTCATGCTGTTCGTGTCTTGTCTACAAGAATGCCCCGATCTTTCTCAACAAGCGATTCTCCCGTTTTTCTCCCCTAGGACATATGATGCCTGTAGATTTTTTTTATCCGATGCGAACCTTCATTTTTCCCCATTGAAACCCCCT
Source organism: Phyllomedusa bahiana (assembly GCA_025379985.1). Classification (NCBI taxonomy): domain Eukaryota; kingdom Metazoa; phylum Chordata; class Amphibia; order Anura; family Hylidae; genus Phyllomedusa; species Phyllomedusa bahiana. Next base: position 35,045 of record JAODAL010030193.1, on the reverse strand, counting down.
TTGCCAAGTGGAGCCCAAGCATCAGTGTGTCCAGGTCGCTTTTCAATTTATGAGCATCTTCATAGATTGCACTACCCCCGCATTGCTTTGGGGTCCTCTGCAAAAATCGAAATCGTGCTATTGATCAATTTCCATATATCGTTAATAAATACATTAAATAAGAGAGGCCTAATTGAGCCCCGTGGCACACCCCCCCACAACCGGGGGGCCACTAGTTAGGAGTTATTACCCCCCACTCTGAGTACGATCCAGCAGCCAGTTTTTAATCCAATTACACACTGTATCTCTAACCCAATGGATTCTAATTTACCTAACAAACGCTTAAGCGGGACAGTGTCGAATGCCTTTGCAAAGTCTAAAAACACAATATCCACAGCTGCCCTGCTATCCAGACTTCACCTCTTCATCAGATTAGTCTGACAACTTCTGTCCTTAGTAAATCCATGCTGGCAATCACTAATAATATTGTGTTTGTCAACATACTCCTGTAAATGGTCCCTTATGAGTCCCTCAAACATTTTTCCCACAACAGATGTTAAACTCACTGGTCTATAATTACCTGGGCAAGACTTGGAACCTTTTTTGAAGATGGGAACTACATTTGCCTTGCGCCAGTCTCCTGGTACCATACCAGTTACCAGGGAATCTCTATCATGTACAGGGGCACAGAGATAACCGAGCTGAGCTCTTTAAGAACTCGGGTGAATGCCATCAGGGCCTGGAGCCTTGTTCACATTCAGTTTATTTAACTTGGCTTTGACTTTTTCTACACTGAGCCAATTAATTATAGCAGATGATGTATTAACAGTACTGGCACCACCTACATCTGCACTTGGCCCATCCCCATCAACTACTATATCATTGATAGTATATACTGAGCTGAAGAACCTATTTAGTACCTCTGCCTTCTCTTGGTCACCAGTGACCAGCTCCCCATCACAGGTTAAGAATTGCTCTAACTGTGAAATTATGCAAAATCAGAACAGCAGTGTATTTGGTAATGTTTACTTACCTTTAGCTTTAAACATGTAGGCAATCAGTATAGTGGAAATACCCTTTTAATATAATATAAATGCCTGATATGAGAATAGCCTTTTGATACACTGGCAATTTTACAAGTTTTTAAACCTACAAAGAATGGAGAGGTCTATAATTTGTATCATCGGTATACTTCAACTGTGAGAGAGGGAAATTCAGAAAATCACTGTATGATTTTCAAATAGTTTATTTGTATTTTATTGCATGAAATACGTATTTGATCACCTGCCAGCCAGCAAAAATTCTGGCTCTCTCAGACCTGTTAGTTAATTTTTAACCCCTTAAGGACCAGGTGTTTTTTTTGGTGACCTGTTCGTTTTTCCCTCCTCGCCTTCTGAAAGCCATAACTTTTTTTATTTTTCCACCTACATAGACACATGAGGGCTTTTATTTTGCGGGACAAGATGTACTTTCTAATGGTGTTATTCACTATACTATAGAATATACTGGGAAACCGCAAAAAAATTCCAAGTGTGGCAAATTGTGGAAAAAAAAAAAAAGTATTTTTGCCATGTTTGCGAGGGTTTTGCTTTTACGGCGTTCAATGTTTGGTAAATATAATGTGCTATCTGTATTCTACAGGTTGGTACGCATCCGGCAATACCAAACATGTAGGGTGTCCGTTATGATTTGGTACTGTAAAAAAATTCCAAACATTTTCTACTTTTGAAATTTGCGCCACTGCGCTATTTTCTGTGACCAATAACTTTTTTGTACTAACTCCTATGGACTTGAGTGGGCATTTTTTGCGGGCTGAAGTGTACTTTTTATCGCTAGCAGTTTGGAATGCATGCAACTTTTTTTATTTTTATTCCATTTTTTCAGTGACGTAAAATGACCAAAAAACGCAATTTTGGCGTTTTGGAGTTTTTTTTTCTTCTACGGTGTTCAGTGTACGGGATAAAGGATGTTATATTTTTATAGATCGGACTTTTTCGGACGTGGCGATACCAAATATGTGTAACTTTTTCTATTATTTTAATGATTTTATTTGTAAAATGGGGAAAGGGGGGTGATTTGAACTTTTAATCCTGTTTTTTTTTTGTACTTTCAAACTTTTTTTTTTTTTTTTTTTACTGTAACATTGAGGCCACCTATGGTACTTGACCACTAGGTGGCACGATTGTTAATACAACCTAATGCATTGCATAGGCAATGCATTAGGGTGTACAAAGATGGCGGTTTCCCCACTTCCGGTCTGCGGACGGAAATGGGGCAAACCGGCCAGGGTAAGTGACGGGAACCTTCACAAGGCTCCCCACCACCATGCCCGGTTGTCGGATCGGCGCAGCTATGACCGTACCGATCGGTGCACGACACCGATCGGCGTTCATTCAGACGCCGCGGCCATCTTTGGCGCGGTGTCTGATGGGTAAAACAGCGCCAGCGGGCGGAGCCACCCGCCGGCGCTGTTACTGCGATTTGCCGCTAACACCCGGCGGCTGTGCGGGGGGTCGCGGCGCGATCCCCCTGCAAAGCCCCTTAGCGGCCCTGGGAGGTACTCATACGCCCAAGGTCGTTAAGGGGCTTAGAAGCCCTCCTACTCATTTCCCATTATTTGCACCTGTTTGAGCTTGTTACCTGTGTATAAGACACCTGTTTTTATTGTATCATATACTTATTTCATGCAATAAAATGCTAATTAATTGTTTAATATTCATACAATGTGATTTTCTAGATTTTTATTTTTTTTTGTTCTGTATCTCAATTGAAGTGTACCTGCAATAAAAAAAATTACAGACCTCTTCATTCTTTGTAGGTGGAAAAACTTGCAAGATCGCCAGTGTACCATAGTTATTTTCCCCACTGTATATGTGCGAGTGTGCATGCACGTGTGTATGTGTGCATATGTAAGTTTATATTAGCATAATATACAGTATCTCACAAAAGTGAGTACACCCCTTACATTTTTGTAAATATTGTATTCTTTATGGGACAACACTGAAGATATGCTATTTTGATACAATGTAAAGTAGTGATAACGACCGCAAACACACCTCCAGGATAACCGTTGCCTTGCTTAAGCAAATGAGGGTAAAGATGCTGGACTGGCCAAGTATGTCTCCAGACCTAAACCCTTATTTGGCATCTGTGGGGCATCCTCAAAAACAGAAGGTGAAGGACCGCATGTTCTCTAACCGCTTTCAGGTCTGTGATGTCATGGAAGAGGGTTCCAGTGACAACCTTCGAAGCTCTAGGGAACGCCATGCACAAGAGGGTTAAGGCAGTGCTGAATAATAATGGTGGCCACACAATATTGTCACTTGGGGCACAATTTGCCCGTTTTCACTTAGGGGGTATCCACTTTTGTTGCCAGCGGCCTAGACATTGACTGCGTTTGTATTAAAGCATCTTATCTCCTCATACTTCACTGACCAGACATTCAGCTTCTCTCATTCTAGCTCTACCTCCTCCCCCCGGCCACTCTCTGTTGGTGTCCCCAGGGGTCAGTCTTGGGCCCACTACTCTTCTCTGTCTACACTCTTGGCCTCGGTCAGCTCATAGCTTCACACGGCTTTCAATACCACCTGTATGCGGACGACACACAGCTCTACATCTCTGGCCCAGATGTCACATCTCTTCTCTCCCGGATCCCAGACCTTCTATCGTCCATATACTCCGTCTCCTAAAACTAAATGTGAAGAAAACTGAACTCATCATCTTTCCACCACCCCACTCTACCCCTCCCCCTGATCTCTCTATCTCAGTCAACGGCTATACACTCTCACCTGTTCCGCAAGTCCACTGTCTTGGGGTAATCTTCGACTCCGCTCTGTCCTTCAAACCACACATCCAAGTCCTTACTTCTGCCTGCCGCCTCCACCTGAAAAATATCTCTCGCATCCGCTCATTCCTCAACTTCGACTCTACAAAAATGCTAGTCCATGCCCTTGTCATCTCTCGTCTTGACTACTGCAACATACTTCTCTGCGGCCTCCCGTCTAGCACTCTTGCTCCCCTTCAATCCATCCTCAACTCTGTTGTCCGTCTTATCCACCATTCTCCTCGCTACTCCTCTGCCTTCCCCTTCGCCAATCTCTTCACTGGCTTCCCATTGCCCAGCGAATTCATTTCAAGTTAGTAACCATGACCTACAAGGCTCTCCATAACCTCTCCCCTCCATACTTTCTGCCTTAATCTCCAGATATCTCCGCTCCTCACAGGACCTTCTTCTCTGTTCTCTTCTTATCAGCTCCTCACATAACCGTCTCCAAGACTTCTCCCGTGCTTCCCCCAAATTCTGGAACTCACTGCCCCAACACATCAGACTGTCCCCCCACCTTCCGCAGGTTCAAAAGCAACCTGAAAACCCATCTCTTCAGGACTGCCGATAACCTACAATAACCTAGCAGCCACTGCGCTACCCCAAAAACATGTCTGCCCTTCACCTTCTGTCTCTCTCCTCCTACACTGTAGATTGTAAGTCCTCGCGGGCAGGGCCCTCACTCCCTCTGTGTCAGTCATAAGTCAGTAACTGTTATCATTGTACTTGTTTGATTATATGTATGTAACCTCCCTTTTTGAATGTATTGCGCCCTGGAATCAATGGCGCTTTAAAATAAATAATAATCATATCTTCAGTGTTGTCCCATGAAGAGAGAGATTATATATAGATATATATATATATATATATATATATATCTATCTTTTGAGAGATTCTTTAACACAGAGAATAGCACTGATGAATAATCAATCTAGTTTTAGTAATAGTATTTACCTTTCGATCCAATATATATATATTTTTTTTTTAACCTGTTTACTGAAACATATACTTTATATAGTGAACCTGGACATAAAGTCTGGACTTTCATTTGAGGGTATCCACATTAAAATTGGATGAAGGGTTTAGGAGTTTCAGCTCCTTAACACGTGCCGTCCTATTTTTAAAGGGACCATAAGTAATTGGACAATTGACAGGCTGTTTCATAGGCAGGTATGGGCAATTCCTTCGTTATGAAATGCTCAATTAAGCAGATGGAAGGTCTAGAGTTAATTTGCGGTGTGATGCTTGCATTTGGAAGACATTGCTGTGTAGAAAACATGTGGTCTCCATGCAGGTGAAATTGCTACAATATTAGGAGTGGCAAAATCTACAGTTTGGTACATCCTGAGAAAGAAAGCACTGGTGAACAAATCAATGCAAAAATACCTGGACGTCCATGGAAGACGACAGCGGTAGGTAATCATAGAATAATTTCCATGGTGAAGATAAACTCCTTCACAACAGCCAACCAAGTGAACAACACTCTCCAGGATGTAGGCATATCAATATCCAAATCTACCATGAAGGGAAGACTGCATGAAAGTAAATACAGAGGGTTCAATGCACGGCGCAAGCCACTCCTAAGCCTCAAGAATAAAAAGGCTAGATTGGACTTTGCTAAACATCTTAAAAAAGACAGCACAGTTCAGGAATAACATTCTTTGGGCAGATGAAAACAAGATCAACCTCTACCAGAATGATGGAAAGAAAAAAGTATGGTGAAGGCGTGGTACAGCTCATGATCCGAAGCATACAACATCAACTGTAAAACACGGAGGAGACAGTGTGATAGCTTGGGCATGCATGGCTGCCAGCGGCACTGGGTCACTAGTGTTAATTGATGATGTGACACAGGACAGAAGCAGCCAGATGAATTCTGAGGTTTTCAGAGACATACTGTGTGCTCAAATTTAGCCAAACTGATTGGTCGGAGTTTCCGAATACAGATGGACAGTGACATAAAACATAAAGCCAAAGCAACCCAGGAGTTAATGCAAAGAAGTGGAATATTTTTGAATTGACAAGTGTGAAGGAGAGGAGGGGGAACCGGGGGCACGCTAATCCACCCACCACCTAGGTTATGGTGAGCAGAACCGATATGTGAACCAGTCATTGGGATATCCAGAATCGGTGGTTGGCCTCCAAGGACCCGTTCTAACTACCAAGTTGTAGATTGGAAGCAAGAACGTATACGAGCCCTCACATGTTCAGGGAGAACATTGATAATGGGCTGCCAAGTCAAGAAAAATCTTTCTACTTTTTTGCTTCTTTCTAAATGGAGGAGTCCACCCAATCCATACGTAGTAAGAATGACAATTTTTTTCTGGAAAATTTGTAGAGCTGGGCGAGTGGAGCCCATCCATGTCTAAAGTATAGTTTTACGAACAACTGCCGTTATGCAGGTTAGTCAATAAACAGTAAGACCAATGATAACTTGTTTCGCTGGTATGCTAAACGGGTTCCACAGCCGGGGTTCTCCAAGCCCCACAATCAATACTTTATAAAGAGATATTGGACCCAGGTAAAATTTCAACACTTTAATGAAGCACTTTTAAAATTGACATCCACTTTCAGGCATTCAACCGTGATATACAGCATGACAATAAATGGACGAATGGTAATAGCATATACTCAGCGTTAGGTTGCGACCTCCCGGTCGTTCAAAAAATTCAAGGCAAAAGTCCATGCATCGATCTGGGAGACGCCAGGGCCCAGAGCAGAGATGGCGCAATGATGGTAGCTAGCGCGCACTCGGACGTGCAACGTTTCGGGGCAAACTCCTCCCCTTCCTCAGGCACGAGCATATCAGTATACAGCCACTCCTTAAATAGGTAAGAGGGCGTTTACTCCTACATTCTAACATCGTTAAAAAACACACACAAAAAAAAAAAAAAAACACACAAAAAATACACGAAAAATAAAATCATTATTAAGACATAACTGCAGGCAAAACAGTGGGAAACCATCTCATGCTGTTACGTAACCCAATTCAAAGGAAGACTCGCAAATTGAGGCTCTCATTGAGGCCCCTCGGAGATAATGACTCTAGCTCCGTGATCCAGTAAGCCTCACGTTTAAGTAATTTATTAGTCAGGGATGCGTTATCATTACATAAAACTTTTTCTAAAACGCACCAGCGCAATTCGCATAAGTCATGCCGTGCTTCCGCGAAGTGTTTAGCCACGGTCGTTTCCCCAAAAGTTTTTTTGGGGGGATCGACATCTTTAGATACACTAAGCTCATCACTAGGGTTGTTCAGTTTTTTTCTATAGCTTCTAATGGCCGACTTATGTTCATTGATTCTGACTCTAATACATCTCGATGTCTGCCCCACATATACTCGCCCACAGGGGCACTTTAACATATATATAACCCCCTCACTTTCACATGTATGAAAACCTTTGATTTTTACTTTATGGCCTTTAGAGGGGTGGTTTATAGAGTCTCCTTCCAGGGTGGAATGACGTTTTCTCACAAATCCCAAATGGACGGAATTAGAAGCTGTGGGAGAAAAGTCCTGTATTTTGCTGGACAAAATTGTGGCTAGTATTTTATAATCTGTATTAAGGAGTGAAATTGGGCAGCGGGAGCTTACATAGTTCAGATCCCTTTTGGGTTTGGGGATAATCACAGTGCAGGCTTCTTGAAAGGACTCCATTTTAACATTATTACACTAGATGTCATTATAGTGGTCCGTCAGAGTTGGAACCAGTTCCCCCTAGAGGATTTTCTAGTACTCTCCAGTTAATTAATCTGGGCCTGGGGATTTTGTTATTCTTTAATGTATGTATGGCTTCTCTAACTTTCTGTTGAGAAATAGGGGCCAACAAGTGATCCTTCTGGTCTGCCTTCATTCTAGGGGGTTGGGTAAGGTTAAGTAGATCCCAAGTAGCCTGGGATTGATATGGTCTCTCTTGGTACAGGTTGGAGTAATAGAAGAGGAAGACGTCTATGATGTCTTTGTTGTCAGTTATGACCTGACCTGTATGTGGATGTCGAATTTTAAGAATATATTTTTTTAGAAGGATGTGGTTTTGTGAGGCGTGCCAGAAGTTTGCCTGACTTCCCTCCCCAATGAAAAAAGTGATTTTTGGTATGTTCTGGTTGCCACTTTGCTTGTGTTAGTGTGTGTATCCAAGAGATGTTTGGCATCCATGTAAGCCTGTTTTTGGGGTTCGTCCGGATGTGCTAGGTACAATCGGTGGGCTTCTAAGAGATTTGCATGTAGCGTATGTTTATTACGTTTTCGCAGCAGTGAGACATACGCCATGATATGGCCCTGCATCCCTGCCTTGGAGAGAAGAGATCTACCTGGGACTGGGAATGATGGTATATGAAATTATTCCAATTCACATCTAAAGACTGAAAATTAGTGGAATTCGTTAAATGCTAAAGGAATCTCCAGTGCTTGTCTCTTGTCTGCGGAACGCCCGTTTTCAGACCTATGTCGATAGGGGCATGGTCTGAAATTGCGATAGTGGCAATATTCAATGATTGTATTTGATGGGATAGGGAGTCAAAGATTAAAAATAGGTTGAGAAAAAGTATTGTGTACTGTGGAGAAGAAAGTGAAATCACGTTCATTTACATGTATTCTCCAGGAGTCGTATAAGTGGAGTTGCTGCATCATATGTAAGATTCTGTATGGCTCAAGTATCTGATGCTGAGGACCTGTCTAAGACGGAGGAGAGCGCCGCGTTGAAATCCCACCTCCTCTCCCCCCATGATTAAATTATCAGTACGTTTAGAGAGTAAGAAATGATAAACTGTGAAAAGAACTCCGGATTAGGAGAGTTGGGGACCTAGATGTTAAGAAGTGAGTAGGTCGTGTCAGCAGTCTGTAAGCTCACATATAAGTAGCAACCCTCAGGGTCAGCATGCTCCTCCAGAGCTTGATGTCTCATTGAGTTAGTCAAAACAATAGAAACTCCCCTGGACTTCGTGGAAAAATTAGCTGAAATACAGCGATTAATCCATGGGGCCTTCAGTCCGCAACCGTCCAACTCGTGCCAATGGGTCTCCTGAAAAAACACTATGTCAGGGCAGGCATGCCTGATATGCGCAAGTACACGTTTGCGTTTTATTGGGCAGTTTAGGCCCTCTAAATTCCAAGAATAGATCTTAAGTGTATCAGTGGTGATGCTTGTGGAGACGGAAGATAGGTTGGTACTCATTCTATTCCAAAGCGCGGAGACGCCATGAAGAGAAGTAGCATTGCGTGGAGTCCAGTTGACCCGTCCCAACGAGCAGGTGAAGTTGGGCTGCAGTAGATGGGAGATGAGCCGCGCACCACCAGTGGTAGGGAGGATTTGAAAAACTGAAAAGAAAAAAGGGAAAACGGCAAGAAAACAAGAGATACAAAACATGTTAGTACAAGGTAAAGTGCAATGAGTCTCTCCAATAATTGGTTATTCATCCATCTCGTAGAGGATCATCCCATAGGAGGCTATTCTCAGCCGCCATTGGATCTGTGAAAAGGGGGTGTTTCCGTTGATTGTGACTTTGTTTGGCTGGGTAAAGTAATTGGAACCTTCTATTTCTTTCCAACAGACTTTTGCAGACAGGGGTAAATCATTTTCGTTTGGCCGTTACTGTCGCCGAGAAGTCCTGGAAGGTCAAAATTTTGTGGCTGTGGACCTCTAAGGACCTCTTTTCTATTGATTAGGCTCTCAGGATTTTCTCTTTAGATGTGTAGCGCAGTAATTTAGCAATAGTTGGGCACGGTCTCCGATCATTGTCTTGTGGGGTGGGACCTATACGATGGACAAGCGTGAGATCCAGGGCGACTGGAATGTTGAGAGCCATGAAGTTGGTCAGATCCTCCCCTTTGACAGTGCAAGTTGCTTCTGCTGCTTCAATTTTCCAGTTGGTCTATTTTATCCTGGATTTGTTGGAGCTGTTGAGCATGGATGGAGGCATCTTGGTACAATCGAGAGACGTCAGTTTCACATGATTTTATGCGTGTCTCCAGTTCGTTGACTCGAAAGTCTAACCTTCAACTGTATCTGAATTGTTTTGTTAAATATTCATTGTGGTAATGTATAAAACCAAAATTAGAAAAATGTCTGTCCAAATATTTATGGACCTCACTGTATGTAACTGCCTACATGTTTAATCAATGTTGTGAGCATGCCCTTTTCAGTCTTGTCTTTGCTTGTAATCTACAGATCATCGTTTTTGGATGCTTTGTTTCACTGACATGCGATGGCTTCGTAACCAGGTGATTGCCCCTCTTACAGAGGAGTTGGTGTTTAGAGCCTGCATGTTACCTATGTTGGTACCATGTACTAGTCCAGGGACCGCTATTTTTACCTGTCCATTGTTTTTTGGCATTGGTAAGTATACCACTAGCTAAACCGTTTTACTCTATCTCAGTTAGTACATCTTTACTCTTAACGAGAACCTGTGAAATCTCCTGACATGTCTGTATTAGTAAATACTTGTGTTTTCAATGAAAAAAACAATTCTGAAGCATCTTTTCATATGTGTTGTGCAGAGAAATTTTTACTGACTGTTATTTCAGTTTTTAGAGGCGTGTGACTCTGCGCACACACTGGTTCTCATTGGACAATTTCAGACCGTGCAGGACACACCCCTCCAATGGTAAAACCCAGCTGATTCGGTAATACATTTTGAGAAACGGCACAACACAGGGGCCGTTCACACGGCTTATTCTGTGACTGATTCCAGCCGTACTGCGCGCCGTATTTGCGCTGCAGTACGGCTGGAATCATATCCCAGTCATTACGGTAATCCACAGTTCTCAAAGAGAACTGTGGATTCCATCTCTTCTCCCCGCTCGGCGAATACGCCGAGGGGGGAGAAAGTGACATGCACATTATTTACGGCGTGTACGCGCCGTGAATAATGAGAGTCTATGGGGCCGGCGAAATCCGTCCCCGCAATTACGTCGCCAATAAGCCGTGTGAACATTGCCTTATGAGGGTATACGCTCCAGAGTTGTTTTTTCACACGGAAAATTGATACTTAGACACACTAGGAACAGCCATGGGTCCTCTTTAACATGTACGGGCCACATTTTGTAAAACTGTTTAATTCGTGAGCAGTTTTTATTGCTTATTGCAACTAAACACAGTGCAGTTTTCATTTTTCAGGAATCGTTAAAATAATGTGTGCAAAGTCCAGTTTTTCTGTAAGACAGTGAGTGTAGATGACAAACATACAAACTCCCTTTTTTTTTATTGTGACCTTTGCCCTTTTTTAACTACTTGCTGACCACCTGCTGACTTTAACCCTTTCCGGCCGGAGCCATTTTTGGCCTCTGACGGAGCACCATTTTTTTTTTTTTTTTAAATCTGGCATGTCACTTTATGTGAGAATAACTTTTTGACACTTTTACCTATCCCTGTGATTGTTTTTTCATGAAACATTGTGCTTTAAGCTAGTAAGAAATTTTGGTCCAGAATAGGAGGAGCACCTACCAGACTCTGGGGTCTCATTTTCATTGTGATTTTATTTAGGTGACATTTCAGGTTTGCGGACACCCTAAGGCGCTAAAACGTAATAAACTCCCTTAGAAGACTCCATATGGGAAATTACACCCCTTAAGGAATATATCCAGGGGTGTAGTGAGTATATCAACCCCACAGGTGTTTCACAAATTCTTTTTAGCATTAGAAGAAAAATGTTTTTCCAATCTGCAATTTTACCTGAAAATGTTTAATTTTTACAAGGAATCCTGGAAAAAAAAGCACCCCAAATTTTGTTACACAATTTTTTCCAAGATCGGCAATACCCTACATGTGGATGTAAACTGCTGTTTGGGTGCATTGGCAGGGCGTACAAGGGAGGGAGCACTATTTGGCTTTTGGAACGCAGATTTTGATGGGGAAAAGCCGCATTTGCAAAGCCCCCAAAGTACCAGAACAGGTGAAACCTTCCAGAAGTCGCCCCATTGTGGATTCAGCACCCCTCAGGGATCTCATCTAGGTGTGTACTGTGCATTTTGGGCGCACAGGTGTTCCACAGTGTTTTTTAGCGTTCGGTCGTGAAAATGGGGGGGAGGGGATGAGTGCAGTTTTGTCATTTTGTTTTTTGGGCTTCATTTTTACAGGATAACTGTATGGGGTCGGTAACATTGCAATGATATGAATTTTATATTTTTTATATACTACACAATAGAAATAGGTCTATAAAAAAAACATGTTCTATGTTGTCCTATAGACCCTCATAACTTTTTCATTTTCCTGTGTGTTTTTTTTTTGTTTGTTTTTTTACAGCGGTCACCATGCAGTATAAATGACATCCTAACTTTAATCAGCATGTCGATACGATTACAGCGATAATACTTTTTTTTTTTATTTTTTTTTTTACTGCTTTTACACAATATAAACACGTTTTTTGCATCACTGCAGTCTGAGAGCCATTACTTTATTTTTTTTATTTTTCTGTGTATGGAGCTGTTTCGGGGCTTGTTTTTGCGGGATGAGTTGAAATTTTTAGTGGTATCATTTTTTGGGGGACAAGATTTTTTGATCAGTTTTAAATCCATTTTTTGGAAGGCAGGGTGACGAAAATACTGCAATTCAGTTATAACTTGATTATGGGCTTGTTTTTTTGTGGGATGTTATGGGGTGCATATAACGCTTTGATCACTTTTTATTAAGGTTTTTGTGAGGCATTTTGAACAAAATACAGCATTCCTGGTAGTGTTTTTTTTATTTTTAACAGCGCTCACCGTGCAGTATCCATGACAAGTTAGTTTTATTCTGTGGGCCGATACAATTATGGTGATATCCAATTTTATATAGTTTTTTTTTTATGTTGAGGCTTAAGAAAAAAAGTGTGTTTTTTATTGTGTAAAACAATTTTTATGCATCGCTATCTTCTGAAAGCCATAACCTTTTTATTTTTCTTTATACAGAGCTGAGTACGGACATTTTTTTTGCGGAAGAAACTGATGTTTTAATTGGCACAACCTTGGTGTTTATAGGAGTTTTTGATCGTTTTTTTTATTCCATTTTATATGCTGTGGGATGAACAAAAATCGCAATTCTTTGAGATACACATATAATACAATATAATATATATATAAATTTTTAACAGTGTTCACTGTACGGGTTAATTAATATGAGATGCTTATAGGGCAGGTCGTTGTGCATGCGGCAATACCAAATATGGGTACTTTAATTGTTTAACTTTTTTTAGGGCAATTAGCATCTGTAAAGGGGGAAAAGGGTGGTGTACGTGTTCTGTTATTTTTCATGTTTGTGTTTCACTTTTTTTCACTTTATTAAAAAAAAACTTTTTTGCACTTTTTTCACTTTTTCCCCAGAGGGGATTTGTAACAGCAGTCTTCAGATTGCTGTTACAAGGCAGGCCAGTACACAGGATTGCTGCTAATTTACCACTGTTATGTCGCGATCGTGTGGGGCTCGCTTGTAAGCCCGATGTCGGGAAGGGGTAAAACATCTTGGCGGAAGCAGTTTAACTCTGCATGTACTTCTTGAACAAATTGTGCAGATTTTCAGGTGGAAAGTTGGCTATCCGCGTTTATTACTTCCCTGAGTGCTGTACACACTTATAGGCAGGATGCCTGTCTGCTTTATTAGACCGAGATGAGCCCTGCAGTCAGTTCAGGAGATGTTCAGGCTGATTCAACTTCAGTGGAACTGTCTCCAGATAAGAAAATGAGGCTCCGTAGCGTGGGTGGCCTCCATGTGCCTGTATGATCTCCCTGCAATGCCTGGGCATGCTACTGATGAAGCAGCAGATATTCTCCTGAGGGGTTTCTTCCCAGGCTTTTATTAAAGCATCAGTCAACTACTGGATAGTTTGCGGTGCAGTGTGGTGTTGGTGGATGGAGCAAGATATGATGTCCTGGAATTGCTTGATTGAATTCAGGTCTGGGAAACGGGCAGGCCAGTCCTTGGTATCAATGCCTTTATCATGCAGGAACTGCTGATTCTCACTAGTTACATGAGGCTTAGCATTGTCATGCATCAGAAGGAACCCAGGGCTCACTGCACCTGCATATGACCTCACAATGGGTCTGGGGATCTCATCCCGGTACCTAATGGAAGTCAGAGTTCCTCTGGTTCGCACATGGAGGGCTATGCGGGCCTCCAAAGAAATGCTTCCCTCCACCATTACTGCAATACCTACAAGTTAATTAAATATGAGCTAATTACACCAATACCAAGTGGTCTAGAAACTGTATAAATATATACCTATAACGATAGAGTCCCTTCAAAAAAATGTTTTTATACAAATCCAGCCTTCATTACAAAAAACAAACAGAAAATATAAAACACAGCCTAAAAATAATAGCAATAATACTGCAAGAAGCCTATCTACACCATTACTGACCCACTGCAAAAGTGGTCATGCTGGGGGATGTTGGAGGCAGCAGAATGTTCTCCATGGTGTCTCCAGACTGTCACGTCTGTCAGATGTGCTCATTGTGAATCTGCTCTCATCTTTGAAGAGAGGAGGGCGCCATTGTCAAATCTGCCAATCTGTGTTCTCAGGCCCTTATAAAGTTCTTTTCTGACAGTTTGAGCAGACCCATGGATATTAGTGGAAAGCTGGAGGTCATTTTGCAGGGCTCTGACACTGCTCCCCTCTGTTCTTCCTTGCACAAAAGAGCGGTCTTGCTGCTGGGTTGTTGCTCTCCTACAGCCCCCTCCACATCTCCTGTGTACTGGCCGGTCTCCTGGTATCTGCTCCATGCGCCGGATACTGTCCTGACAGACACAGCTAACCACCTTGCCACAGCACGTATTGGATGAGCTGCACTACCTGAGCAACACTTGTGGGTTGTAGACACCGCCTCATGCTAACTCTGCAGGTTAGCGCAATAACAAAATGTAAAAATGACCAAAACAGCCAAAAAGGATCGGAACAGAGAAATGATCTGTGGTCACTACCTGCGAAACCGCTCCTTTATAGGGGTGGTCTTGCCTATCATTTTCTACCTGTTGTGTGTTTCATTTGCACAACAAGAGAAATTGATTCACAATTGGTGTTGATTCAAAATTGGATACAGTGATTGACTTGGAGTTACATTGTGTTGTTTGTGTTCTCTTTATTTTTTTGAGCAGTGCACTTTCTCTGGATTTCCCTTTTAACTGGGGCTTACCGTATTTTTCCGACTATAAGATTAACTTTTTTTTTTCCCTCCTAAATTTGGGGGGAAAATTAGGGTGCATCTTATAGTCTGTGCTCTCTCGGGCTGACAGGAGCCTGGAGAGGAGTGATGCTGTGGGCAGTCGGCAGTGAGGTCTAACCCCTTAAATACTGCTCCTCCATCTGCCTCTCCACAATGTAATTACAGGTGGGGATGGTGTGT
Source organism: Phyllomedusa bahiana (assembly GCA_025379985.1). NCBI lineage: Eukaryota > Metazoa > Chordata > Amphibia > Anura > Hylidae > Phyllomedusa > Phyllomedusa bahiana. The sequence continues at coordinate 19,932 of JAODAL010030193.1, read as the reverse complement.
AGTAGGTAATGAATGAATGAAAATCCTATACTGCGGTATATAGGACATGGTGTTCTACCCCCTAGTGGACAAGCTTTATAGTGTTCAAACCGGCATCTACTAAGGAAAAGGTAAATGTGCTTGGTCAACAATGGGGTAAACCGCCTGGTTAGAAACTGATTCAAGAGAAGAAGGGAATCTGGCAATAATTTTTCCTCTACCAGGATCTTTCTTTTTTTCCATAACATACCTGAGTAACCAGTATCAGAGTGCCAGTGGGTTGTGTTTCCACATCCTGTATTTGTTGAGGAATTTGCACCCAAACTCTGCAGCAAAGTACAGCGTATTGTAAGTGCAGGGCATGTCCTATCTTTTTCAGATATTTGCTGAGGGTTTCACTTATTGCATTGCGGATTTTCAGACTTGCTACCTCTATTTTATGCTTTGTGTGAACATTCGTCCTGTGCACATTGTCCCACTGCACTATATGTAACACATAAGTTATTCTCCATATCGAGAACGCTTCCAAATGCCTCCTGTTCCTCAAGCAGCAGCAAATGTAAACCTCTATTTCTGTGTTGTTGTTTTTTTTGTTTTTTATGGAATAGTTGATCAGCTTTGGAGAGCCTGGGGTTTGCTCGCCATACAAAATTGTGGCTCTACAGCTGCTTACTTTTTGTAATTTCTTTCCATAGACCTTTGTAATCAAACTTTCTATTTATGTACTATTCTTGGGTTACTTCAGTATATAGCTATTTGCTTTATTTGTGTATGTGTAATTTTTTTCTTCCAGCCCATTTTCATCATGTCATTGAACAGCTGAGGTTTCGTCAGGGAACTGTTCTGAGCATATTTCTGTCTGCTGGTATGTAATGTTGCGTTCTCCTACTGTAAATAGAATTGTAAACCATCATCTGTTTCTTTATCTACTGTTTTCTATTCACCTTTGAATTGTTTTACATTTCCTGTTAATCTTTATGGCTTCATTTGCAAAACTGAGGAAATATTTTTTTTCTTGTAGCTTTTCAGTTCTCTTACACGGCAGTGTTTGGAGCATACACCGCATTTATCTTCATAAGAACAGGTGAGAAAAGGTTGGGTTAATCCAGTAGTTACATAAAAAATGGCGTGGTTCATAGATGCTGGTTCATAGAAACAGACCCCAAAAAAATTAGTCAAAGTTTTGAAATCTTATATTTATCCACTGTTTTAGGCTTTCCCCTCTTAATTTTAACTATTACTTCATGTAAAGTACATTTTGCATTTTTCCATATAATAAAATTCACAGTTATGAGGGTGGAAAAATGGCCCGAATGGTGCATATGTTATGATAAATATGAGTGATGAGCAGAGCCTCAGACCAGTTGTATTATGGACACATCATTATACAATGAAGGAAATAATTATTTGATCCCTTGCTGACTTTGTAAGTTTGCCCACTGACAATGACATTAAGAGTCTATAATTTTAACGGTAGGTTAATTTTAACATTGAGAGAGAGAATATCCAAAATAAAATCCAGAATATCACACTGTATAAAATATATAAATTTACTTGCGTTTTGCTGAGAGAAATAAGTATTTGATCCCCTACAAACCACTAAGAGTTCTGTCTCCTACAGAGTAGTTAGATGCTCCTAATCAACTTGTTACCTGCATTAAAGACAGTCTTAGATAGCAACCTTTATAAAAGACTCCTGTCCACAGATCAGTCAGACTCTAACCTCTACAACATAGGCAAGACCAAAGAGCTTTCTAAGGATGTCGGGGACAAGATCACAAAGCTGGAATGGGCAACAAAACCATAAGTAAGACACTGGGTGAGAAGGAGATAACTATAGTAAGAAAATGGAAGAAATACAAAGTGACTCAATCGACATTGATCTGGGGCAGTGTTCAAATTCAGTCCTCAAGACCCACCACCAGGTCATGTTTTCAGGATATCCCACAGAATACACTGACAATAATTAAGTCACCTGTGCAATGCTAAGGAAAGCCAGAAAACATGACCTGCTGATGGGCCTTGAGGACTGGAGTTGGGGACCCCTGATCTAGGGCACCATGCAAAATCTCACCTTGTGGGGTATCCTTGATCATGAGGAGTGAGATCAGCCTAAAACCACATGGGGGGGGAAACTTGTTAATGATCTCAAGGCAGCTGGGACCACAGTCGCCAAGAAAACCATTGGTAACACATTATGCCGTAATGCTTTAAAATCCTGCAGTACCCATAAGGTCGCCCTGCTCAAGAAGGCACATGTGCAGGCCCGTCTGAAGTTTGCCAATGAACACCTGGATGATTCTGTGAATGATTTGGAGAAGTTCCTGTGGTCAGATGAGACAAAAATTGAGCTTTTTGGCATTAACTGAACTCACTGTTTGAAGGAAGAGAAATGCTGCTTATTACAGTCCCCACTGTCAAGCATGGAGGTGGAAACATTGTTTTGGGGCTGTATCTGTGCTGCAGACACAGGACTACTTCACCGCATAAAAGAGTGGTCTAGCCAGTCCAGACCTTAATCCCATAGAAATTTTATGGAGGGAGTTAAATCTCTGAGTTGCCAAGTGACAGCCTCAAAATCTTAATGATTTAGAGATGATCTGCAAAGAGGAGTGGACCTAACATGTGTGCAGACCTCATCAACTACAAAAAAACATCTGACTGCTGTGCTTGGCAACAAGGGTTATTCCACCAAATATTAAGTTTTGTTTGCCAAAGGGATTAAATAAATATTTCTCTTTGGAAAATTAAAATAAATTTATATAATTTATATTATGTGATTTTCTGGATTTTATTTTGGATTTTCTCTCCATGTTAAAATTAACCTAGCCTTAAAATTATAGACTGTTCATGTTTTTGTCAGTGGGCAAACTTAGACAATCGGCAAGGAATCAAATAATTTTCCTCCACTGTAGACCTAAAGACCAGGATTTGCCCAGGAGTGAAATCGGGTGCTTTTCAAGGTAAATATATACCTAGTCTAATCTTGATAAAGGCTCTGCTCTTCTTACCATGGTGTGGTCAGTCCCTGCTTTTTGTGTAATCAGGAAGGGAGACATGGACAATAACATACCTAACATACTTACCTGTCCTTAAATGTTGAAAGGTAATCATTATTGTGAGCACTCCTTTTTTTTTTTTTTTGGCACCCTTTGTTTAAAATATCGCCTTTGCACTTTACAGTTGTCAGGCTTCTAGTTACTGTAAATAAGTGTTTTTGTTAGTTTCTTGTATTTGCATAGAAAAATCCTGAAGAAGCTAGAAGAGATCTTGTGGACACATTCTGATTTTATAGATCTACTCTGTAACTTAATATTGTAAAGGGCTACAATGGCTGTTTTAAAACCGTTCTGCAACATAAACGGAGCGTACATGGTACTGGTTTAAAAACTGCACGCTTTTGCATTCTGGCAATTGCCAGGATATTACCTGTTGCATAATCACTGGAACCAGTAAAGAAAGCAGACCATCCATAAGCTATAAAAAGCTTGTATTTAAATGTAAACTTATAACTAGTAAATATATCCCCACCACTCCAAGATATCCCCTTTTACTATCTGGAGTTTATTACTGTTAAAGAGAACCTGTCACATAGTTTATGCCCCCCTTGCTGAGGACAGCACAAGCTAGTGCAGACCTGCAGTTTCCAGCGCGGTGTCCCTTATTCTATAAGATGCTGTAGTTTCAGAGCATTTAATACTCAAATCTACAGTTTTCAGCCAGAAAAGTGTTTTCATACCCCACCCACCTGTGGCTAGCCCTGCACACCTCACAACTGGTTAACCTATTTGAATAAGTAGAAACGTGAATAACTGCCAAGTGGGTGGGGCAAGCCTTTGGTGGGCGGGGCTAACACCTGTTCATGAATAAGATTTGAGCATTAAATGCTCAAAAACTATAGCAACTTACAGAATAAGGGACACAGCACTGGGAACGGCATGTATGACACTAGCTTGTGCTGCCCTTGGCAAGGGGGGCATGATCTATGTGACATTTTCTCTTTAAGTTTGTAGTGTGATTGTGTAATTCAGGTGTATTCTCCTCTCCCTACTTCTGTTCTGAGCTTTTTTCCACCAGCTCTCATTTTTCTGAAATAAAACATTGGACCTTATATTTTTCTTGTAACATCATGTTACTTAAATTCCTTTCTTAATGTGGTCTTACTTTTTAGTACAAAGTAAAATCTTACTGTTTGCCAAGGAAAGTGAAATGAAACAGAAGATGAGGAATGGCTTTAAATAGGAATACCAGTTACTTATTTTTTATGGTTGTAGACCATAACTCCTATAATAGGTAACCCTTTATAGAACGGTCTTCACAACCATAAGGGTGCGTTCCCTATGACAAAGACCAAAATCTGACTGGTATTTCGTATTTTTTTTTTTTTTTTTTGGCACGCAGGGGGATGACTTTTGTCCGTGGTTTGCAGATTCAAATTAACATATTCATGTTCTACCCGAAAACAGGGTGGAAGAATGAACATGTGCTAAGTTTTTTTTTTTTTTTTTTTTTTTTTGTTTGTTTGTTCAGTTGGGACTGCTGAACGGATTTTCTATTAAAGCCTATGGGTAGTGTTGCTTGTCTGTTTGACGGTTTGTAAAACCACAAACCGTCTGAAAAACCGACCAATGACCCTTGCTGTGGGAACAAGCCCTAACGAGAATATCTGAGATCTCCTTTTTAGGTAAAAGGTGGTGGTTGCGTGTTTTCATTTTTTTCAATTATAATTACTGCATGTTTTGTTTTTTAGGACACTTCATAGGACCTGTTCTTTGCCATTCCTTCTGTAATTACATTGGATTCCCAGCCATATTTACAGCTTTGGACCACCCACAACGTACAATTATTGTTCTGTTCTACATCCTGGGGGTTGTCTTGTTTTTCTTGCTGCTATACCCCATGACGGATCCAAGTTTGTACGGGGACATTCCTATTTGCTCTTTACTGGACAAGGGATCTACTGACCATCATTCTCTTTGTTTATGACCATTAACACTGTCTTTGAACTCCATAGCCACAATGAGATGGCTGAAAAAAAATTATAGGGTCTATTTTTGGTGAACATGTTTCATCCACTGGTAAAATGTTTTGCACCACATGAACAACACACCTGAAGTGGTTGGTAGGACTTTGTTATAGATATTGTGTGAACTGATGAATGTTAACAAGATGAACAATTTTGTCCAAACCATCTTTATATAAAAAAGCTCTTATTTTTGGAAGATGTACTGTACCCATTTAAGTATACAGTTGAACTTGCATATCTGTTGACATTTTTAGGACTAGGTGTTTGTTGCCATCAGATATCCTATATTTTTGGATGTAAATTTATTCCATATTGCTCTATTTTTTTACATTAGATGTGGACCGAGACATTAAATATCAACCTTTTTTGGTGGGAAAACAAAAGCAGTTGAGTTTCTCTGGCGAATATAAAAGTGGACAGTTAAAAGTTTACATCATTATTTCTTTCTAATGTACTACAGGATACCTACTTTCTATACTTGATCTTAACTATCAATAATGTTGGGAGTTTGCAAAACCAGTTTATTATATTTTTATGCAAATGTCTATAAGCTGCTACAAAAATTTTGCCAACTAAAGGGATAATGCATTTGTTAGCACAACATTTGGTTGTAGACATTGGAAATGGTACACCTGCTGCTACTGAATGTCTTTTTAACCTTTGTCTAGTGGAACTGCATTCACATAAAAGCAATATTTTGTGTTGGTTTTATGCGTTTTTCACTTTAAAAAAAAAAAAAAAACTTCATCACAGTAGGTCATAACTTCCTATATTGGGGTGTCTTTGTACCTACTAAAGTGGTATTCTGTTTAATTAAAAAATGTTCACATCCTTCCATAATAGTGCAGTATTGAGAGTAGATCATTTCTATGACACAGGGATGTTGTGTGTAGTAGTGCAGTGTCTGAATACTTTAGTAGGGTACCCCCTGCCAATTCCACAGAGTCGGAAATAATTTAATGCAAATCCAAGCCACTTAAAGGATTAAGGATTAGAAAAACAGCTTCTTTCTTCCAGATTCTGTGCCACATCTGGTCCTATAACTTATAGTTGTAGTTTTGAATAGATGGTATTTGGAGCAACCTGTGCATTTAACAAGACTTTTGTAAAGTTGTAATCTTATCTACCACTGCATTTGTGCATGTAGGATTAATTTAACTTGTAAATTGATAGAAGATGGTTTCCGTCAGTTTGCAAAGATGGTTTAAAAATAGTTAAAAGATCAAAGTAGCAACAAAAAAAATCTAATTTGTAATTGTTTAATACTTCAGAAAATGTATGAATACTGGATAGTTTAGGAGCATTTACTGTAGGTATTGAGTATTAAGTCCATTTGATGTCCTAAAACCACTATAAAATACACTGTCAGGGCCCCACACTGTGCTTGTGATATTTCTTGTTACTGTATATGTTCATTTGGAGTTCATTTGGAGTGTTTGCAAACAAAAAAGAGAACTGTGAAATGATGACGGTTAACGTGTACCCTTACACTTAAGGCTAGATGACCAAGTCCTGATGTGTGATATAAGGATAGTACCATGTGTGATGCCCAGTTCACTTATATCATAAGCTTCTTTCAGTTATTCTGCCAATAATTACAAATACATAATTTTTTCAAATAAGAGCCACACGTATTCAGGTATGTTCATACACCAAATTTGCAGGGCGTAATTGTGCTGTCATAAGTCCGAAGTACGCCATGCAAATACAGTAAAATGATAGCACTCATTGATTCCTTTGATTTTTAGACATATTTCCTGGCAACAGAGAAAACAGACAGGGCCTGACCTAGAGCGCTTTAGAAGTACTTGCTGGCCAGGGTGCAGTTGTAAAACAGCAGGTTTAGAGTGGTGCCATCTGTATGTGCCACTCTATGCGTGGGAAAAGCCCTGCGAACATTCTCTTACTCTATTAAAATTTAACAAATCTCGCCTCTGCAAATCCCCAAACCATTTCTATATAACTGTGCCAAGGAACAAAATATTAAAAGTTTTATCATTCAAGATATACAGTTGAAACGAGAAGTTTACATACACTATATAAAAAGATACATGCATGTTTTTCTCAGTATCTGACATGAAATCAGAATAAATCTTACCGGTTTTAGGTCAACTAGGATTACCAAAATTATTTATTTTTGCCAAATGTCAGAAAAATGAGAATATTTTTTTTTTTATTTTCTGCAAAGTCAAAAGTTTGCATACACAAGGATGACTATGCCTATGTGGGAGAGCCCACATGATGATGATATCATGTCTTTGGAAGCTTCTGATAGGTTTATTGCCAACATCTGAGTTAATTATTGACACACCTGTGGATGTATTTTAAAAGCACATCAGAAACACACTCCTCCTGTGTGTAACATCATGCGAATGTCTAAAGAAAACAGGCCAAGATATCAGGAAGAGAATTGTGGACTTGCACAAGTCTGGATAATCTTTGGGTGCAATTTCCAGATGCCAGACGGTGCCTCAGTCATCTGTACAAACAATTATATGCAAGTACAAACAGGATAGGAATGTCCAGCCATCATACTGCTCAGGAAGGAGACGGGTTCTGTGTCTCAGATGAACGTGCTTTGGTCCGACATGCATATCAACCTAAGAACAAAAGCAAAAAACTTTGAAGAAGCTGGTAAGATTGTGTCATTATTCAAAGTGGAATGAGTAATATATCAGCATTGGCTGAAAGGCCACTCTGTCAGGAAGAAGCCTTTACTCCACAAAAAAAAGAAAAACCAGATTAATGTTTGCCAGTGCACACAGGAACAAAGACCTACATTTTTGGAGACCTGTCCTATGGTCTGACAAGACTAAAATTGAACTGTTTGGCCTTAAAGACCATCGTTACATTTGAGCAGAACACCATCCCGACTGTGAAACGGGGGTGGTGGCATCATGTTGTGGGGTTGTTTTTCTGCAGGAGCAACTGCTGCACTTAAAAAAATAGATTGCATCGTGAGGAAGGAAGAATGTGGCAAAATTGAATCAACAACACAAGACAACAGCCAGAAAGTTAAAGCTTGGGGGGAAAAGGGTCATCCCAATTGACAATGACCCAATGCATACTGTCAAACTGTCACATGCCATGAGTAAGGAGTGTTTTTCCAAAACATGTCGGCGATCATTTATACCATGAGAACCATGTTGGAATTTTAAAAGTTATATAATAAAGTTTTGGAGCATTTTATCTTTGGATACGAGGCTACGCTGGACCTTTTCTATACTGTCAAACTGGTTACAAAGTGGCTTAAGGATAACCAAATCAATGTTTTGGAGTGGCCATCACAAAGCTCTGATCTCAGTCTTATTGAAAATTTGTGGGCAAAGCTGAAAAGGCAGATGCAAGCAAGGTAACCTGCAAACATGGCTCAGGTACACCATTTCTGTTAGGAGAAATGGGTCAAAATTCCTACCAACAATTGTGATTAAAGGGGATTTGCCAAGAGACCAGTTACCTACCTCCTATCGGCACGGGAGCAGGATATATACAAATCATGCTGAGTCATGAAGCTGCAGAGTGAGGAATCCAAGGGAGCGTCTCAAAACTTAAGCAAAATAATAAACAGTACAACAGTGGATTCCAATAACAGCAAGACACAGCCTCAGACTGCACTGTCTACCCGGTGCCTTAAAAGCTCAATTTTGCCTGTCATCAGATAAGAAGTGTTTCACGCAAGCGCGGCCTGTCAGCTCCTGGGTCGTGTCTAGGGGAAGCTTTGAGGTAAATAGGGGGGATTGAGAAATGCTGTACCTCTCAGAGTTTTCACTTTTTTTAATCACATATATTTAGAAAAGTGATTAAATACCCATTTTGGAGGTTCCCACGTCAACATTACATGGTGGCAAAACCCCTTTAAGCTTGTGGAAGGATATCCAAAACATTTGACCCAAGGCAGACAGTTTAAGGGTAATGCTACCAGATACTAATGAAATGTATTTAAACTTTATATGACTATTTGAATATATGCATATTAGACTACAAATATAGTTGAACTAAACAGGCCCTGAAACAGTTTCTTCATTGAATGGTAAATGAATATTGACAATTGATAACATAAAATATAATATAAGTTACTATTTTTGTATATGACCACTTTTGTATATGATTAAACTTTATGTATAACAAACAGTCTTTGCAAACTGAGCAAAGTTGGAATATATCCTAGCGAAAATGGGAGGGATATATAAGCCTAAGGCAATAGAAACAATAACTAAATAAAACGCATATGAAATCTTATAAAAAAACAGGCATTAATATCACCATTCATTTATCAAAAAATACACATAAAAGGATTATCATAAATGTAAGGAGGTAGCTGAATTAAGAGCTTGAGAAGGTATAAAAATCTTATTAAAATACCTTTAAAAACTAAATATGAATATATATCATTAAAACACATAAAATATATACTATATTTTCACCAAATGGGAGATTAAACTATAAACTCTTGAGCCTCATTAAATCCATAAGGGACTGCAGTGTTCAACCGATAAATCCAATACATTTCTTTGTTGGATAAAGACTGCAAACTGTTCCATACATCAGATTTAATAAGGGCTATAGGTTTAATATTATATCATTTAAAAAAAGGCTATGAATTTTATTTTTATGCTTAACCCCTTGCCGACATAGGACATATGGATACATCGCTGACATCGGTAAGCAGCGTTGTAGTGGAATTGCAGCGTGATCCAGTTCCCAGGTGTTGTCGGCTAATTGCTGCTAACACCTGGTGGTTTCAGCGGGGGGAAGGGGTGCCGTCACCCCCCGCGCTGTTTATCCCTTTAATCGCCGCTGCAAAAATGGCCACAGCATCTAAATCAATGAGAAACGGTGCCACACAACATTCCACACTGCGTTCGGGACACCCGCAGCGACATCAAGGGCTCCCGATCGCTTTAACATGGCAAACTTTAAAACCCTTGAGAAGGCTGCCATCTCTTCCATGTTTTCGATTTCCCCACTTCTGGCCCCAGGGGAAACTGCCATCTTTGTACACCCTAATGCATTGTATATACAATGAATAAGGCTGTATAAAAAATCGCACACCCTAGTTATTAAAGTGTAAAAAAATAAAAAAGTGTTAAGTTCAAATCGCCACCCTTTTGCCATTTTACAAATACGAAGACTAAAATAATAAAGTTTAGTATCGGCGTGTCCGAAAAAGTCTGATCTATTAAAATATAACATAATTTATCCCATACGTTGAACACCGCAGAAGAAAAAAAATTCGAAACGCCAAAATTGTGGGTTTTTTTGGTCATTTAACTTCCTATAAAAATTGGAATAAAAGTGATCAAAAAAGTCGCATGCATTCCAAACTGCTAGCAATGAAAAGTACACTTTAGCCCATAAAAATTGCACCCCACTCACGTTCATAGGTATTAGTACAAAAAAGTTATTGGTCGCACAAAATGGCACTGCGGCGCAAATTTTCTAAAAATAGAAAATGGAATTTTTTTATGCTACCAAAACGGAAACTGTTTGGTATTGGCAGAAGTGTATCAACTTGTTGAATACAGAAAACAAAATTTTTGCTGAAGAATGAATGTCGTAAAAGAAAACTTCCTGCACACATAGCGCAAGTACATTTCTTTTACATTTTGCCCCACTTAGATTTTTTTGCCCTTCCTCAGTTTATTCTATGGTAATATGAATAACACCATTATAAAGTACATATTGTCCCGCAAATTAAAAGCCCTCATACGTCTATGTAGGTGGAAAAAAAAAGTTATGGCTTTCAGAAGGAAGGGAGGAACAAAATTTAGAGACCTATTATTATGACCGTCCGTCAGGAAGACGTTAATGTTAAAACGATGATTGTTCGCTCTCTTAGAAAGCTTAGTTATCGTTCTTCCTATACACTGTTTTTTATACGCAAGAAGAATGATAACCAAGCTCTCCAAGAGAGCGAACAATCATCGTTTAAACATTAAGCATAAAAATTAAATGCAAAGCCTTTTTTTAAATGATATACTATCAAACCTATAGACCATATTAAACCTGATGTACCAAACCATTTGCAGTCTTTATTCAACAAAGAAATGTTGTTTTGGATTTATTGGTTGAACACTCTGGTTCCTCATGGATTGAATAAAGCTCAAGAGTTTATAGTTTAATTCCCCATTTGGTAAAAATAGAGTATATATTTGCGTTTTAATGATCTATATTCATATGTAATGTTTTTAATAAGATTTTTTATACCTTCTATAGCTCTTAATTCAGCTACCTCCTTACATTTGTGATAATCCTTTTATGTGTGTTTTTTTTTATAAATGAATGGTGATATCAATTCCTGTTTTTTATTAGAGTTCATATGAGTTTTATTTAGTTATTGCTCCTGTTGACTTAGGTTTTCATATCCCTCCCATTTTCCCTTGGATCTCTTAATAGAACCTGTCAAATAGTTTATGCCCCTCTTACTGAGGGCAGCACAAGCTAGTGTCAGACATGCTGTTTCCAGTGCTGTGTCCCTTTTAGACTATAAGATGCTGTAGTTTTAAAGTATTTAATGCGCAAATCTGCAGTTTTTAGCCAGAAAAGAGTCATGAAAAGAGTCAGTTTTCTTCATACCCCGCCCACCTGAGGCTAGCCCCGCCCATCTCACCACTGACTAACCTATTACTTTGAATAGGTAGAAATTGAATAACTATCAGGTGGGTGGGGCTAGCCTTTGTTGGCAGGGTTAACACCTGCTCATGAAAAAGATTTGAGCATTAAGCGCCACATGTATGAAAACTGTCTAGGTCTAAAATTCACTTTGTTGCCGATAGCATCCAATCAGAGCGCCCCTTTCATTTCAAATAGTGCTTTGGAAAAAATGAAAGGGGCTCTCTGATTGGTTGCTGTGGGCAACAAAGTGAATTTTAGACCTAGACAGTTTTCATACATGTGGCGCTTAAGGCTCTAAAACAGGGTTTCCCAAACTCCAGTCCTCACGCCCCACCAACAGGACATGTTTCTGGCTTTCCTTAGCAGTGCAGAAGTTATTTAACCCCTTAAGGACCCGGTGTTTTTTTTTGTTGTTGACACGTTCGTTTTTCCTTCCTCGCCTTCCCAGAGTCTTTACTTTTTATTTTTTTCCAGCAACATAGACATATGAGGGCTTTTATTTTGCGGGACAAGATGTACTTTCTAATGGTGTTATTCACTGTACTACAGAATATACTAGTAAACCGCAAAAAAAAATTCTAAGGTGGGACAAATTGTAAAAAAAAAAAGGTATTTTCGCCATGTTTGCGGCTGTTTTGCTTTTACGCCAATCTTTGGTAAATATGTGTTATCTGTATTCTACGGGTTGATACGCATCCAGCAATACCATACATGTAGGGTTTCCAATATGTTTTGGTACCGTAAAAAAATTCCAAACATTTTCTATTTTTTAAATTTGTGCCGTGGCGCCATTTTGTGTAAGCAATAACTTTTTTGTACTAACGCCTATGGACGTCAGTGAGGGTGCATTTTTTGCGGGCTGAAGTGTACTTTTCATCGCTAGCAGTTTGGAATGCATGCGACTTTTTGATCACCTTTATTCCAATTTTTAAGTGATGTAAAATGACCAAAAACACAGTTTTGGTGCTTTGTTTTTTTATTTTCAGCATACAAGATGAATGATGTTATATTTTTATAGATTGGACTTTTTCGGACGCGACGATGCTAAATATGTGTAATTTTTTTTGTTTTTTATTTTGTAAAATGGGGAAAGGTGCTATTTGTACTTTTAATACTTTTTTTTGTACTTAAAAACTTTATTTAAATTTTTACTTTAACATCGAGTACCCCTATGCTGCTTGACCACTAGGGGGCGCAATCGTTAATACAGTGTAATGCAATGCATAGACACTGCATTAGACTGTACAAAGATGGCGGTTTCCCCACTTCCTGCCTGTGGCCAGAAGTGGGGCAAACGAGGACATGGCAGTGGTGGGAGCCTTCACAAGGCTCCCTGCTGCCATTTTCCAGGCCTTAGAACGCCGCAGCTATGCTACGGGCATGCCGATCGCCAGCAAGAATGGTGCGCCACATTGCTCTTCATTCGTTCGGCGTCGAAGGGGTTAAACAACGTGGACGGGTAACGCTGCCCGCTCGCGCTGTAACGGCCGGGTGTTATCTGCGATCAGCCGCTAACACCAGGAGGCTGTGCGGGGTTTCGCGGAGCGATTCCCCTGCAAAGCCCCTTAGGGTCCCTGGGACATACGCATACATCCAGGGTCCTTAATGGGTTAATTATGCTGCACAGGTGACTTAATTAAAGTGCATTCTGTGGGATATCCTGGAAACATGACCTGTTAGTGGGAACCCCTGCTCTAAACCTACAGCCTCTTACGGAATAAGGGACCCAACGCTGGAAACCGCATGTCTGACACTAGCTTGTGCTGTCCTCCGCAAGGGGGGCATAAACTGTGTGACAGGTTCCCTTTAAGTTTTTGCAAACTGAGCAAAGTTGGTTTGTTATATATAATAATAATAATAATCTTTATATAGCGCCAACATATTCCGCAGCACTTTACAATATAGAGGGAATAAGCACAGACAAACCAGACATTACATTATAAAAAAGCTACTGACAAATGAGACACAAGGTGTGAGGGCCCTGCTCGCAAGAGCTTACAATCTATTAGGGTGTATGGGTGAAACAAAGGCTGACAAGTGATTGGTTTACAATGGACCAGCCATGTTACATAAATATGGGGTAAGATACTTTAAAATGTGGGATGAACCTGCCATCCCAAACCCAAATTAAACATCTATATACAGATAAGTGCCTGACGGTGCCAAAGTGCAGGAAGTGACGAATCTGTGACAGAATTTGGGGGGGGTTGACAATTAGGGATTTTGATAGGCTTGTCCTAAGAAATGAGTTTTCAGAGCGCCACATAAAACTGTGAGGGTTGTGAGTTTTGCCTAATCACATGGGTAACTTTGTTCCAGAGAACTGGTGCAATAAGTGCAAAAATCTTGGAGACGGGCATGGGAGTTCGGATGAGTGAGGTGTGTAGTCCTTAGATCAGTAGCAGAGCGGGTGGGTGGTTGGGGACAGAGATAAGAGAGGAGATGTATGGGGTGCATCACTGTGGAGACCCTTTATGTGTGAGAGTGATGAGTTTATTTTGTATTCTGTACTGAATAGGCAGCCAGTGCAGAGACTGACACAGGGTAGAGGCATCAGTATAGCGGCTGGAAAGGAAAGACAAGTGGCTGCTGCATTCAGGACAGTTTGGGAGAGGGGAGAGTTTACAGAGAGGAAGACCAACAAGTAGGGAGTTACAGTAGTCATGCCGAGAATGAATAAGAGCACAAATGAGAGTTTGATTTGTTTCCACAGTGAGAAATGGACGGATTCTGGAGATGTTCTTGAGGTGCAGGTGACAAGACCCGGGCAAGGGATTTGATATAGGGGGGTGAAGGTCAGATCAGAGTCTAGTTTTTAACCCCCCCAGACAGCGGGCCTGCTGCCTAGGAGTTATGGTGGTACCAACACACTGAGAGAGAAATAGCAGGGTGAGGTCGGTTAGTAGATGGTGGGATGATTTAGAAGTTCAGTTTTAGTGAGGTTTAGTTGGAGATAGAGCGAGGACATGATGTCAGAGACAGAGGACAGACAGTCACTGGTGTTTTGGAGCAGGGCAGTAGTGATGTCTGGGGAGAAAGTGTATAGTTGAGTGTCATCAGCGTAAGGGGATGGTACTGGAAGCCAAATCTGCTGATGGTTTGTCCAAGGGGGGCTGTGTAGAGTGAAAAGAGGAGAGGACCAAGAACGGATCCCTGAGGAACCCCGACAGCAAGAGGGAGGGGAGAGGAGGTAGAAACCGGCAAATGAGACACTAAAGGAGCGGTCAGAGAGGTAGGAAAAGAACCAAGAGAGACCCGGTTTCTCCTGGATACCGATGGCGCGGAGCATGCTGAGGAGATGGTGGTGATCCACAGTGTCAAACGCTGCAGAGAGATCCAGAAGAAGCAGCAATGAGTAGTTACCCTGAGTTTTTTGCTGTCAGGAGATCATTTGACACTTTAGAAAGAGCAGTTTCCTTTGGTAGGTGTAGGTGCGGAAACCGGATTGAAAGAGGGTCTAAAAGATAGTTAGAAGAGAGCGGATCAGGAGAGATAAAACCAAGGGGTTCCCAGGAGTTTGGAGATGAAGGGCAGGTTAGGGAGTTATAACAGCGTGTTTAAAGGAAGATTGGAAGATCCCAGTGGGGAGAGAGAGAGGTTACAGATTGTAGTGAGGTGAGAGAGGACAGCTGGAGAAATGGACGGACAAGGTGGGAGGGAATGGGTCACTAGAGCAAGTGGTCGGCGAGCAGAAGGAGAAGCCTGGACACTTCTTCTTCTGATGTCGGGTCAAGGACGGGAGAGCAGATTAGAGGATGTGCGGGGGAGGGACGGATCGGTGTTAATTGGGGGATTGTAATGTGATGTTTTTGCTGGATGCTGTCAATTTTGTCTTTGAAGTGAGTGGCCAGGTCTTCAGCACAAGAGGTCATGACGGGGCCTGAGCTTTGGGCTGAGGAGGGAGTGGAAGGTGTCAACAGAGTTTTTTGGGTTGTTGTGTAGTGTTGAGATGAGGGAGGTGAAATATTTTTGTTTGGCGCAGTGAAGGCAGTGGGGGTTTAGTCCTGAGCATGAATTTGTAGTGGAGATAGTCTGCAGGTAGCTTTGACTTTCTCCACAGATGCTCAGCGCACCTGGAACAGCGCTGTAGATGGTGAGTCTGAGGAGTGTGACAAGGCTGCGGGCGTCTGATTGTGGGTGCGGTGTTGTGAGTGGTGCCAACATGCCAGGGTGGTTTTGGGGATTTCATTGTAACGTTTGACAGCCAGGACAGGAGAGGGAGGGGATTGGGGGGAGTGAGGACGTAATGGTGTCTGTGAGCTCTGAGTGTTGATAGAGCGGAGATTTCGGAATGGGCGACGGGTTGGTGTGTCGAGAGAAGGCTGAAAGTTGTTGATAGTAAAAGAGATAAGGTTATGATCCGAGAGTTGGTAAGATTAGAAATTGAGCAGAGGCGACAGAAGACCAGATCAAGAGAGTTCCCATCCTTGTGAGTTGGAGAGTCAGGAAACTGCGAGAGGCCAAGAGAAGAGGTTAGTGAAAGAAACTGAGAGGCGGAAGGAAGGACATAGGGTGTCAATGGGGATGTTGAAATCGCCCATGATGAGGTGTGGTATTTCAGTCGAGAGGAAATGAGGAAGCCAGGCAGCAAAAGATCCAGAAACTGGCGGCGTGACCGGGGGGTCTGTAGACCAAAATGCGACTCTGATGGAAATTGGCCGAAAGAGTCTGAGGGTGTGGACCTCAAAGGAGGGAAAGTGAGTGAGGGACAGGGGAATGACCTGGTAGGTGCAATGTGGAAACGGAGAAGTATCCAATCCTCCACTGGCCCGTCAGGTCTGGGGGTTTTGGGTGAAGTGTCGGCCGCCGTAGGTGAGGGCAGCAAGGGATGCGGTGTCTGATTGCTGGAGCCAAAGTTTATTCATATACAAAAGTGGTCATATACAAAAATAGTGAGATAAATTATATTGTATCAATTGTCAATATTTGTTTACCATTGCATCTTTGTTTACCATTGAAATCTTTGTTTCCCTGAGTCCTCATGCAGCCCACAATGGGTTAATAATTTCCTCATCCCAGCTAGGACAGAAGAGAAGAAACGAGTATCAGGTTCAAATAATTCCAGCATTAATTAGATCCACATCACCCCTTTAAGCTCTCCTCAGACAATGAACAGACCGGTTTCTTTTTTTAAAAGAGTAAAGACATTTTTTTTTTTTATAAGGGTGGGATCCTTGTGCTGCCTTTGGACTCAGGGAAATAAAGATTTCGGCAAGAAAATCTTAGTTTTCCCCTTCGTTCTCAGGCAGCATACAATGGGATTTCCCAGAGCAGTATAAAAAGCAGGGGGGGGGGGGGGGAAGTATACAAAATCAGCATCTTCTAAAGTACTCAGAATTATGCCGAAGTTCATAGAGAACACCAAGTAGCTACTTGGCAAATTTAATCTAGTAAAGATTTAATTTTATTCGGCAATAAGAATGCTATTGAACACAAGGTGTTGGCTCATTTTTCTCTAGTCAATGACCATGCTTCTTGATCATTACATAGGTAGTATTGCTATAGGACCAGTGTCAGAGGCAATGCGGACTTTGTTTTCTGTAAGAGGCCCTTGTAAGTGAAAAAGCAAACTTCCAGTTTCTCGTAATATTGATTATAAGATAAGTTTACCGTTTCCTGAGGTTTTCAAAAGGATGAGCAGTTCAATCCGAAGGAAGAATCTAGAAGAAAAAAAACTGATAAGATTCCCTTGTTATTACTGTATGCAGATGCCACATGGAAGGACTCCAGCATATACTGAATAGTAAAAACATTCCAGACAGCACCGACAACTCAAGCGGTCCATCCACCCAACAGCGCTTTGGGTGAATAATCCACCCAAACTGAAAGAGTCGCTTCCAGTGTCAGAATGATAAATTAGGGGTAGAAGTATTTTTCCACTACTCTTTTATCCAATTAAATGTCTCCTCTGAATTATATTATTATTATAGCTGTCAACAGCCGGAGTTCGAGAGATACAACCCAAACACTTCCCGTCTGGGGGGATAAATCTGCTTTAATCAACAGTAAATTACATTCCAATAGAACTTTTTTTAAACACATGACCATTCTATCACTACATGATTGGTTTAATTGGGGAGTCACTAGGAGACAAGTTATATTTGCATGTACGTATGAAACATTAGCTGATAAGGGCCACATTCCCATTAAACTTCCTCTGTAGCATCGGGGGGAGGGGGAGCCCTTGAATCCTTTGGGGTTAGCAGCACGGGCATCTGTCTCAAAAAAACCGCTGTGTCGAAGAATTTGATATTCGTTTAAAAATGTTTTGCAGAAAAAAAAGCATTTTTAAAACAAATATCGATGAGCTTAAAAAGAAGGTAATGATAAAAACAAAATTTGATGTTTTTTTTTTTAAAAATTTCAATTGGGGCAGTCCCCTCAAAAAAGCATCAGAATCTGTTCAAATCCGCTCCCCCCAAGAGGGGTGAATGATTGATGCTCTTCCCTAAACTGAGCAAAAAAGGGGGGTTAAAAGATCACTCTTTTAAACAGCGGGGGTGAACGGGTGGACCGGGGTTTTTGAACCCATTTAAAAACTGTCGGGTTTCCCGAAAAGGGGGGGGTTAACCAAAAAATTGCCAGCCTTTTCACAAAACCCAAATTGAGGGAAAAGGAGGGGAATGTTGACCAACAAACCGCCAGGGGGCCACCTCAAAAGCGGCCCCCGGGCAGAGGAATTGTGGTTGTTTACAATCTCAAACCCTAAATTTTCTGGAAAGTCATGGAGGGGAGGAAGCTTTAAATTGTTTTGCTAATTTGAAAGGGCTTTCCCCGGGTGTAATTATCAAACCTTTTTTTGATTAAAAATGTTTTTAAATTTTCCATTCCTACTTTTTTTTGATTGTTTTTTGGGGGACGTAAGTGAAAAAAAACCCCTGCTTTGACCTACCCCTAGCTTTGAATTCATCAGGTACCCCCCCCTTGGTTGTCCCTTTTGTTTCCCCACACAGACCCAAACTAGACAAACAATAAAAGGATAAGGGGAAAGTTATAAGATTTTTGGTTCAGTTTACTTTCTTTCAGTGTGAAGCATGCACCCAGGGGGGTCTTCCCTTTAAGTTTCACTGAGGTTGGGGACACCAGGGGGTATTGGTAGGGTCCCTTAAATTGGGGTTCAGAAAAACTTGGGAAAGTTTCTGCACCCCACGAAGTACCAGGTTTTTACTTTGTAAGCTGGATCTGGAATGGGGGGAGGGGAACACTATGGCATGGATTGTTTAAATTTTTACACAACTTATAAACATATTTACAAGGTATCATTTCCCCGACTCAATGTGTGGGGGAAAAACCCCCGTAATTGGGCCCTGCTGAGAAAAATATTCATAAGGAGTGAGACCGTGGGCCCGTTTGGGGTGTTTTTAAAGAATAGGGCAATGGGTAGATTTGGGCCAGGGAAGAGATGTTTCTTTTGGGAGCTTCAGAATTTTTTCTTTAAGTGGGTTCTTCTTCCCCCTTTTCCACTGGATTCGGGTTTGGGAGGGAGTGTGCGGCCCTTTGCTCCACTGTTTCCAAATATCTCTGGGGTTTCTTCTGCAATAAAGGCAGGGCCTTGGTCAATTTAATAACCTCAGGGTCCCCAAAACTCATAAAAATTCAGTCAATAGTTTCTTCACGGTTTCTTTTCTGGCAGTCTTTTGAAACTGGGTAGGTTCAGGCCATCCTGAAACATATCCCCCCCCATAGAACAACTTATTTTTACTCTTGGGTAAATTTAATGTGGTCAAACTGGGGTCCGCTGGAAAGGTAAGTGGTTTAGCCAAAAACTTCTTGGTGTTGACACATCCTCCTGGGTTTTAAAATATTGCTATTTCAAAATTTTAGATAGTTATTGCCGGTGGAGATTCCCGGTGAAAGGTATATTTGTTGATTGAAAAAATCATTGGTTTTTTCCTCTTTGTAACCCAAAAGCCCATTTTCTACAGTGGTATATGCCCTTGGTAAACAAGGGCTATTTCTTTCTTAGAATCATCTTGGTGTATCTCTCTCCCCAAATTTTTCCCAACTTTTCCCTTTCCTTCGGGTTTTTTGAGTTTTTAAATTGTCTCAACAGGTTTTAACACCCGGATTCAATGCATCTTGTCCTTGGTTCTTTCTTCTTTTCCTCTCTATTTTTTTCTTTTCTTTTTTCTTCTACCCTTTTTCTTTCCTTTCACCTTTTCCTTTTTTTTTTCACCTTCTCCTTCTTTCTCTCACCCTTTTCTTCTGCTCTGGGCAGCACATATATAGCCACTCCGTTCCTCTCCAATCTTGGGAAAGAGCTGCGGCCTTTGAGAAGTTGTCTGTAGGTGCCTTCTATTCCTCTGTTTCTT